>VXBW01005207.1:1396053-1418738 GCA_013400375.1 Thinocorus orbignyianus | reverse complement strand
CCCCGAAACTCTGGCTGTGCAATGCCTGGAAGAGGCTGAAGCAGGCGCAGGGTGATAGAAGCCATAGGGGTGTGTTGCATGACTCTCTCGCTATCTCATTCTCAGAGAAAAGATCTATTACAGCTCCGTTCAGACAGCCTTTGGCATCTTTAATCCAAACTGTGGCAGCTCACCATTTTAGGCTTGAAAGCCTCCAGGTTTGGCAAAGATTGTGGTCATAATAGATAGACTTATCGAGCTACCTATTAAGGTCATGGTCTGATGCCGCAGCTAGAGCAAAGACTGGCTGGAGGGAAAGAAGGAGATTAGAAAGCTGCCTGTTGAATGCATCCATTAGAAACATCTATTCTTTTGGATCAGGGTTGGGGTTGAGTTGTGCTAAGAGAGAAGCAGAATTAAAAGCTGATGTGGATCTGTAAATTACCTGTGCTCCAAATTCCAATTTATTCATACCAGAAAGCTGCCAGTGAAGGGGAATGGCTGCAGTAAGAGAGGGTGCTCTGTGTTTGTAGAGCTTCGTCTGAATTGGGTACATTTCTCTGCTTCTCATTTCTTTTTTTTTTTGTAGCTGGACTTTGCTTACAGCTGGGATTTGAGGTTGGCTTTTTTTTTTTAGTGTGTTTTTTTTTTTGTTTTACTTTTTAATGACAGCAATTTTTTAATTGGAGGAATTTTGGGTGGGTTCTGTCAGGTCCAACAAGTCCTGTTCTTGGAAATCTGTTTTATTTGGCAGGGTTTTGTATAAATCTCACTCTGGTTTCAGAAAAACTTTCTCTTCTGAGAAGCTGGCTGAGCATTTGTTTGTTCGCACAGTCATCCCTCTCTCCCAGGAAATGCGTTGGGATCTAACGTCTTCTCCTGTGAACAGCCTGGTTGGCTCACCGGGCTGTTAGAAACAGCATGCTGGCTGCATTCGCTGCTTTTATACCAGAGCCTTAATGCTCTGACAAGTTGAGAAATGAAGAGCAGAAGATGTTTTCGAACTGTGGAAGGAAAGAAATGGTGAGGGTGTCTGGGCCCAGGTGGGGGGACAGACACCCCTTTTCATCCTGAATTTCAATGAGGCTGTGAAAGCACAGCTATTATTTCCCAAAAGAGGAGTTTGGAAATACTGGGCAGATGCTTTTATTACAGCAATACAGTCAATGCTAGTACAATAAAAATTAAAGGCAACCATTCCCTCTGAGCCAAGGAGAGAGAATGTACTCTTTCTGTCCCCTCTCTCCACAGACGCTGGTGGAAGGAGCAGTACTTCAGGATGCTTTGAAAAGCAATGGATTAAGACAAAAGTATATGAATTTCCATGTCCAAGACCTATTGTAAGGCACTGCTAGAGAGTACTACAAAAGATTGCGACTGCGCTCTGTCACCCCTGGCTTCTTTTATCTGAGCTCGGCGGAAACTAGGGGGTTTTAGTGTAAAAAAGCCCAAAGAGTTGCCTTCTCAGGGTATATATCTTCAAGATCATAGCTGTTCTGAGAAAAATTTCCAAACCAGAGACTTGTAAGTGGCTCCCCTCTGAAGATGTCCTCTTCACACTCTCGATACCTGAGTGAGAGCAATTTCACTGACATAGACTTGGCTGATCCTGAAAGATTTCTCTGCCTGATCTGTTTGGAAATCTTTCCTTAATTGTTAAATCAGTGCATAAAGGAACAGATCCAAACACCTTTTGAGACTGTTACGGCTTGGGTCTGCTCCCATCCACATTCTTCTCCAGCAGTGCTAAAGATGCAGGAAGACTAGGAGAAAGATGAAGTCTTGCTCATTGACCATCCATTGAGCTTCATCATACTATGCACATGCCTACCTACAAAGAGAACACCCCTGGTGAGACAGTAACTATAGAAGGAGGCTAAAAAAACCTGGATGGGTGCAAACATAGCAGGGAAGTATGAGGCAACAGCGAGATAGCTAAAAAGAGTTTGAAAATACCTTGGACCTCTTGACCTCTACCACATCCCCACTGTGGTGTTTCAGCTAATGTGCGCAAACAAAGGACAGGGAGGAGAAGCTTTAAAAATGGCACTGCAGTCAAAGAACTTTTTAAAAATTCTTTATGCTTAGCCTCCATTAGGCTTGTAATGTTAATTAGGTCTCCTGGGAAGTAAATGTTCTTCCAGGACAGCCTTTTGCTGGGAGGCAGAGTCTGGATTGGAGGGAAGATTATTCTTTGGGAACAGAAGGCTCAGAAGTCCCCTTTGATAATTGGTAGGTCTGGCTTACTTGCAGATTCCCCATGATAATGCCTGTCTATCTGGATGGGAGAATGAAAATTCAGGAAATCCAATAGCAAGGGTTAAATTTTCCTTTGTGGTCATGATTTTTTAACTTCAGAAAATTATAGGCCCTCAAAAAACAGCCCTTAGCCTCTAGCAATTTGTTGTTGAGGGCTCCTTAGGACTCTGACTGTCATCAATGATGTGTTTGACATGTTTAATGCTTAGATTGAACGAGTTATCTACCGATAATTAGCCCTTACCCAGCAATACCTCGGCCTTTGAAAGCAAGAGAAGAGCAGATACATAGTGTTTCTGTGTAGGTACTTCAAAACCTTGTGATATCTGGAAAGGCTCCATCCAAGGGGATGGCCATTTGCATCATGGTGGTTACAGGGTCTTGATCCATTTAAGCATTTCCAAGGAACAGCTTAATGACAAGTAAAAAACTTTACCCCATCATCCAGGCAGAGGAGAGCAAGGCTACCAGTATATTATATGACTACATCACATAACCTCCAGACAGAATATGTTATTAGGATTTATTAGGGTATAATCCTTTTTTGATTAAAAATTATAAATCAGCTCATGTTTGATGTTAACCCATAAATGCATAGCACATGTCAAACAAAGCATTGCATACGTGGCCCCTGGGCATGCATGGAGGAGCCCACCCTGCTGCTTCCATTGCTTTGCAGAAAATAATGGACCCGATCAAAGGAGTGTGGCCCGCGCTGTGTCGGGGACATGGCTTTCAAGAGGTTAACTCTCAGAGATGGAGCATGCTAAACTGTTGCGTTTGATTTATTGTCCCTCCTTTCTTCTTGTTTCTCCTTGAAACATAAAAGCTTGCAGCCCACGGACTCTTGACATTTCTTTTAAATGCTCTTGTCATTCAGAAATTGCCACAGTCATCTCCCGTAACTTTGCACTTAGTGTTCCCAGCCTGTTTGGGGTTACTTGCAGAAGTTGAAAAGGAAATACAAATAGATTACGGGGCTCAATCCTGTAAGGTGGAGAGTATTCTAGCTCTGAACCAATAAAGCACTTAACCATTTACTTCACTTCAAGGGTGGGAGTAGGCTGACAGAACTGTGCTACCACTAACTGAATTATAATATTGAGAATGAAATTGTGAAGATGTCTGCAAAATAAACAGCCACTCCAGCTACCGAGGGCAGGTGACACTGTGTGGGATTTTTAAAGGATCATCTTGATTTATGAGCACAATTATGGCTTGCACTGGAAACTGCCACTTAAATGCTTTTCTAAAAATCTGCCTCCCTACGATTCGGGGTTAGGTCCCTGAGCTCCTTTTGCACAGCAGGACTGTTTTTCTGCTCATCCTGACTGTACCACGCAGGTCTCCCTCTCCCCGATGCACGCTAATGAAGGATGGAGATTCTTTCAACGTGCAAGACAGTTCAAGAGATTTGCAACTTATTATCCCAGACCCAAAACAGCTCCATGGGAAACTCAGCCTCTGGCCTTTGTAACCATCTCAGGTTCCGATTAAAAGTTGAGGGTTAAGAAGAAAAGTCAAGAAAATCCTGGGATTTTGGGAAAGCACCTTTATTTATTTCAACACAATGCAGAAATGTCAGCTGGAGCTTTCATCTGTTTATGAGCCACTGAATTAACAGCACATTTTTTAGCTCTAATAGCTACATATATGAACAAGGACAGAGACAACCAGCTTGTAAATGGCACTACATTCAGTATGAAAACAAGCATAATACCACCTTCAGTATTGCTTTCTGAAAGGCAGCCAAACAGAGTAAAGACTCCTATCAGAACCTTCACTGATCTCCAGTTGATAGCAAATGTCCTATGGTTCTGACTGGGGTGGTGCTGGGTTTGTTTTCTTACCTGTTGTGAACATTATCCTCCACCCAGCACTCATTTTCAGGAAACATTCCCCAAGATCTAGTCCCTGCATGCAACTTTTTTTTTTTTTCTCTTGATTTATTCTTTCTGGTAGAATTTATTTTTTTGTGGCTAATGCTTCCCAAATCCTTTCTTTTCAGCCCTGAGCACTAGGGAACCTGAACACTAGCCAGCTCTTCCAAGGACACGTGGAACTCGTATTTCCTAGCTGAATCCTGACAGTTCTCTGGGCAAGAAATCTTTTTTTTTTGTCTCACAGATGTTGTAAATTGGAATAAAAATCTTAACTTTTTCAAGTTGCTTGTGGCTGAATGTAGCAGTTGTTTCAAGGAAAAGGTCATGCAAGAAAAGTATGACAGGGTGGTGGCAGATGAGGGTTTCAAACCTCCTCAGAGGAAGGAAATGGACCTAAGTTTTCAACTTCTTGGGTAAGTGCTTGAAGACATGGTTACTGTGGAAAATAGTCCCTGTTCTTTTCACTGTGCCCTTTCACAGTGCTGCTGGAGTTCAGAGAGCATCTTGCCTTCTGGCTAGGGCATCCTGGGTATTTCAGGCAAGCAGCAGTGCTTGCGGACACCAGAGTGTGGGTATGGGACCTGGACGCCTTAGTGAAAACCAGGACAAACACCACGGGGAACTTCAAAGAGTCTCCAAGGAAGCCTTTGCCAGGGAAATGGAGACACTTACAACTTTGCCGGCACCCATGTGGGATGGTATTATTTTTTTCACAGATCTCCCAGCTCAGCCAAGGTGTCTATATTCTGTGCAACTGTCGTTTTAAATGTTGCCCTTAGTGATTTGCAAGATGAGGCCTCAGGTGGCTTCAGGAAGCCATGCTGCACTGAAGAGGCACAGCTTTCTCTCAATAATCCCGGGTAAGATAGCAGCGACAAGTGACATGAAAGGTGCATTTTGCATGACGTACATGGAAAAGCCAATTACATGTAATTAATGTTGGTTAAATGCTTTGAAGATGAAAAGGTTTTATATAAGTGTGATTAACATCTATTCTGTCAAGATGATTGTCTTTCTAATGTTTTAAGAAGCTTAATAGCATGCTTCAGCTTTTCAGTGTTTATCTCCAAGATGTGATGACCCCATGTAAAGCATTCATAGGAAAACTATATAAGAAAGGCCTTCAGTGGGAGTTGATGTTGGCCACAAACCAAGAGTAAAGACTGAGACACTGTGGGACAGAGATGATTCACCTGTCAGCAGCTCAGTCTCTTACAAAGGTTCCTAATCAGCAAACCAGTTGAGCGATGCTGAAGTATTGTACTGATACAAGCTCTTAAATTATGAGTGCTTTGCTGCAGGATGGCTTACGGAGCCCATGAAAAGATAGTCTGTGCGTGCTGGATCCAGTTTTAGAAGGTGCATGGTAAGGCGCACCAGCTTACGCTTAGCAGGTGCCCAAGACCTGGCAAAGGACCAAACAGACACCTCCAAGTGGGAATTTTGCCACCGATTTCAATGAAGGCAAGAAATGACTACATTTTAGCATGCATAAAAATAAGCTGTTATTGACTGAAGGCTTGCTGTTGGTTGTCTTGCTCTGACATATTTTGCTTTCCACTGAAAATAAAGTGGATTTCATTGTAAACCATTCACAGGAGATGAGAAACAATAAGGGTCGGACACTGAACAATAGGCGTTCTGAGAAAATAGTGAGTTCATACATTGGCAGTTGTTGTTATTTTCTGAAAATGAGTGCAGATGTTTTAGTATGCTGAAATCACTCACGACTTTTATGGCAGAAAGAGGCCATGGAGTAAATAAACTGGTGACAGGTATAATGAAAGGCATTCAGTTTATTTGCTTGTTCAGAGTTATTTTATTCAAGGGAACCCTGTTTTGCCTACCACAGGCAAATCCTCGAGAACATCTTGAAGAAGTATCTCCCCAGAAAAGAAGAATCGTGCAAGATCATGAAGCAAGTACAGAGCTTCTGGATGACAATCAAATGGGTTACTTAATTATTTGCAAGCAATTCCTAGAAAGCACCAGTTCCCAGAAAAGACATAATATGAAGGCTCCACTCTTTATTTGCTGGTGGGGAAAAACAAGGGCTGGACCTCCAGTAGTGAGAGGAATGCCATGTGAATTGTTTGTGGTGCTGTCACCAAGAAAAGTCTCCAGGTATCACCAAACATCACGCTATTAAATCATCCAGAAAAAGGTCAGGGAAGTTTATGGGACTGTAGGAATGAGCAGAGATCATGCTCTTTCCCTCTACCAGTTAGAGCCCGAGACGATTTGACCACCTGGTGGGTTAGGACCAAGTTTTCCCTGTACAGTGGAGTTTGCAAGATAGCTCTGAAGAGTTGCCAGGATCATCTTTTTCTCCACTGTTCAGCCAACCTAGCAAAGCCTTTCCCTACAGTGTCCTCCCAGCAGCGGTGCCAGGGTCAGTAGTAACATCAATCACAGTCAAGTCTGCAATCAAGCATTGGGTCAGGGTCATTTTGAACTGTCGTCCTTCAGGAAACCTCTCTGAAGCACCAGTGGTACTTCCTTCTGAAGTAGCAGTGATGTGGCAGTGGGGGCTATTCAGGACTCACAAGGTGCCACCTCTACCTAGCGACAAGGTCTGTGCTCACTGTGTCAAGTCTACATGTTACAAACCAGGTGAGACAACCCCAGCTTCCCTTGGACCTGCTAACACACACAGAAGATGGACGAGGTCCTCAGGGCTTATCTCTGTCAGTTCACATGTATTAATACTTCAGCTGCTTTGCTTTCGCTGGGATTTTACCTCAGGTTAATTACTCTGTTATTTGCTAACGCCATGTAGGAACATGCATTTTTTCCCCCCTGGTGAAGAGAAGCTGGATCCAGAGAAGTGCTCACCTTTAGTGCAGCTCGCTGGAGCGTTGGCAGCTTCGTCTTTCAAAAATGCAATTGGTAAAAACGTCAAAACCGTTTCCACGAGGCTGTTGCCGCAGGTGGGGGGGGATTCACATGCTCTCCCACCAGGCACCAAGGTGTGCTGCTAGAAAACAGGCACTGGTCAGGCTGTACCCCTCCCTGGCATTTACCGTGCATCAGGTTTTCAAGTCCACCACCTTTCATAAACACTAAATGTCCAGAAAAAGAGTTTTAGAGGAGAGAGCTGCAAGGCGACCAACCTTTCCCTCAAAGGGAGGCGTTATGATAACTTCAGCTTTTGTTCCTGTGACCTGCCCTTGCAGGACTGAAAAGAGCTTCGAGCACACACCCAGGAGAGCAGGAAATCTCTCCTACGGATCACTTGTAAAAAGCCTGGTTTGAAAAACACGCTGCAGAAAGAATGAAGCCTGACTGCAATGGAGAGCGGGGTGGTTGGTTTTTTTTTTTTCTTGCCCGTGAATAGGATTTCAAACTAGCAGCCAAAGTGAATCATTATACATCCTTGCCATATGCCACTTTCAATCAATAAGGCCTTATGCTCTGCTAACAATCATCCTAAACTACACCTATTAACAAGAATGCACATTTTCATAGTAATATTCCACGCACGTCACCGCGCACAGACTGCAAACAGTCGAGAGCGATCACAGACGAAGGGAGACGGAGTTCCTGAAACAACGGGCTAAGTGTGTGGACGTACACACCACACTGTAGAGGCTGCCGCTCTTACACGTGTAGGCTGGTTTTTGCTTTTAATGGCATACGCTCCTACAGACTGACGTGGGATTTTTTTTCCTCTCTTTCAAGCGTACGCTTTCTTGGTGACCCAGCCAGTTTCTCTCCTGGTGACCCCAAGACTTTCTCCGAAAGCAGCTGGTACTCCAAGGAGGAGGAAGTGCAGCAATAGTCAGAGGGGGATGAGAAACTGCTTCAGAAGGACTCCTTGAGTTTGGAGGGAGAGGGATGACAGCAATCATCATGAGCTAACCATCAGTATGATTAGTTCATGCCTGAACTAATCTCTCTGTGAAGACACAGAAACCTGCTACACAAGAGATGCAGGGTTTGAGGGACGCGGTGCAGGAGAAGGAGGTGCAGACTTTATTTCCTCCTAATCACAGGGTACCTCTGTTTCCCACCTAATATTTCTTTTCTCTACTTACATTGCAAACTTCTCCTGATGGGTGCCGCTTCTCCCAAAAATACTGTGCTTACTGGAGAAGTTATTGACTGAAATGCCACAGTCTGAGCTGCTCAGAGCAGCCAGATCTTACACTATGGGCACGAAGCGCTTGGTAGATTCACCCGACTGAAGCAGAAATCTGCACTTGAGCTAGTCACCTGTGGCTCCCTTCCTAGTCAATGGAGAGCCAGTCAATACAGTCAATGGAGTCTACGGTGATTCATCTCTTCCTAAAGTAGACGCTTAAAACGGAGCAGATGAATTGCATAATAAAAACACTTATTCCTTCTTGCTGCCTGGAAAGCCCAGTGTGACAGCTCGCGTTTAGAAATCCACTCTGTAAATATCTGAAATGAAGTGAGTCTAATCCCACCACTGCCCTCATAACCTCCCCCTGTCCTGATGCTCTCTCTGCATCTCAGGCATCTGCTAGTGCAGCTTGCACTGTACCCTGCAGTGCAAAGAGGGTCACAGTTGGGTTGAGGGATGCCAGAGCAGGGTGGCAGTCCCACCTTCAGGTAGCTGAAACATCCCACCCTTGACCAACAGCCCACAGCCCCAGGCCCTCCTGTGTGTCCCCAGTCTCACACGTGACTCAAAATCGTGTACGTGAGCTGTGTCTTGGGATTGCATCAGCCCTGGGGGTCTGGTTGTGCAGGAGCTCAGGCTACGCTATATAAAGTTCTTCTGTCTATGGATCCTGGATTAGTAGAGCATGTACAGTACGGCATGTCCCGGTACCACGGCCTTCAGACACTACAACATGAAAATCTCTTCTATCTTTCTCTTAAAGACTGATTTTAATCTTTGCTTATTTCTGTGTTTTGTAACTAAAGGCTGTTTCTGCAGTCCTTGTGTAGATACTTACACGTGGTCTATGTGATTCTCTTCATGAGTAATCCTTGTTTTTTCCAAGGTTCAATATAAAAATTCTTTGCTAATCAAAAGGCATTACTGCTCGGATGTTTCTGTGCTGCACAATAACCCCCAGTCAATCAAACCCCTTACGAAGAAGCCCTGCCCGTGCCTCTTGCTCTGCATCCTTGCTTCCCGTGGGTGAAAGAGGGAAAGGAGAAGGTGCTTACCTTTGAGCAAAAAGCTGTGCAACTCTGGGCATCAGTAATGCCACCAAAATGCAGCTGAGGTGCTGCAGTGCCCTTTTGCTGGCTCTCTGTGCAAGCACATGTCCTTACTCTCACCACTCATTGCAAAGTTTTCGCTTAGTTTCTTCCTCTCTGGTACCGTATGCACTCATTGAATCTTGAAGTTCTTTTTCTTCAGACAATTCCTCTTGCCTTTGATGAAGATTTGTAATCCCGGAAGGGCTGTGCAAAATTTATGCCACTAATTTTTCATATTTGGAGATACTAATGATGTACAAGTTACTGGATACAGTACAAGATAACGGGCCAAATTGCTGTAGTCTATTTTGTATGTGAAGTAAATATAAGTGATCAAAGGATAACTTCTGGCTTGAAAAGGCATTAATACTACCAAAATCAGCTGAAGTAATTAAACTGCATGCATTTGTTTAAACACTTAGTGTAGCCGCTGACCCTATGGCATCCTCTCCCTTCTTCTTAACATCCATAGCCATTTTTCAGTGGGATCTATAGGAATGAGGGCATTACAACTGGGCAGAAAATAAATTTGCCCATCACAGGAATGTTCAAGATCATGAAATAAACACCCTATTATTCCAAACTGGGATGAAAGCTCAAAATCACAGCCCCAGAATCCAGTTGCGGCAATGACAAAACCACACATGGTCTCGTCTAGTTTCACATCTGGAAAAGATAGTCAAACACCTCCTAACTTTTTTGGCCACTGTTTCTGGCCCATGGAAGATGCACCTGCTTCCAAAGCAGCCCTGCATCCCTGGGGATCCTGTAGAAGGCACACGATGTGGGGACAGATGCTCCCTTACGGCGGGTACTTAGGGATAAAGTCAAAAGATGACTTTAGCTGGGCCTGAGCAACCATGGTGGTGAATTTTTCACACAGAAAGGTGTCTTTGAAATTACTTTAAAGGGTTGTGGCTAGTTCCAAGGCAAATTTGGATCTCCTCACAGCAATTCACCCTTACAGGGTCCTCAGGCACAATGTATTGCATGGTTTGGGCCACAGGGCCCCCTTCCTACACATGTCCTCTGTTATGCTTTAGGAAGGATGGCAACTATCAAGATAACTATTCCATTCCTCAGACTACATCCAGAAATGCAATCTCTCTTGGCCTGTTGTTTCAGAGACAGCCAGTGGGGCCGGCTCTGCATGGACATGTTGAGCTGAGTTTAGAGCAAACTCAACTCCCCGTGCTGCAGCTAATTAGAAGGTGCTTCCAGTGGGCGAGATGTTGGAAAAGAGCTTTAGTCACAGCAAACCGTGATCTCCAGCCAGATTCAAATCCACACTCCCCCCAGCAATTGCAGAAGTGTGTTTTCTACCCTGCGCAGACCACATTTATTAATATTTGTGTGTCTTCAGTTCTTTCTCATCCTTCATTTCCCTTGGCATAGTTTTATTTTTCCCAGTCAATAAGAATGATTTTATTCTTCTTAATTAGATTTTTTTTTTAGTTTTCCCATAGTAATTAATGCACTTTTCTTCAGCAGTGTAACCTATTACAGTAGTTAAAATATTAAATCATGACTGATGCCAGATAGAAGGGACCAAGAAACATAGGTTTCTCAATAGCCACTTTGTCTTCATATTTTGAATTAGTTTGCAGCCTGCTTTTCATTTTTGGTTAAGTAGCAAGATTTGTTGATTTGAACAAAGAACAATATAAAAATAAATTGCATTGTACTTTTAATTACATAGTCTTAATTTTTGTGGTGACACTCCAGGCTCTCGTATAATGTTGTTTAATGTTTATGTCTCTTTATTGATTTGATCATTTAAATACAAAAATGTTGTTTAATTTTCAAATCTTTACATTCATTGTTGGGGTACTGTGCTTATTAAGGAATCAGGGGAATTCTGTCTTTTCCCCTGTCTCTTTCATGCACAGCCAGGCATGTATGTTCCATATTTGCGTTTTCTTTGGCACCAAATCCCAGCTACAGAGATGCTATTCTTCTCTATTGCTGAGACAGTGATGATCCCTATGTTCGACATTTTCAAACAGAGGGCTTGGTGTGAAATGGGTTGCTGCTCCAGGACTCCATGAAGGCGGTTAAATTTAGTTGTGGTAGGTCAAGAGCCACCACCTGACATACTAGCATTGGTGGGCTCTTCCTTCACCTGGGAAGTCAAACACCCTCACAGGACCAAGAGCTATGTGAGCCCACTCATCTCCTGCAGAGGACATGGTGGAAATAGGTCCGGAAGAAGTCCACAGAAACCATAGGATGACCCCAGTTAGATCTCCCTTGGTTTAGAGTGATGATGATGTCCTTACTGTTCTCCAGATGCCATTCAGAAATAGCTATGAGAATGCAACCAACCAGCAGTGAACCTTCAAACCTTCCTTTCTTCAGCAAAACCAACATCTCCAACCTACCTCTTCCACTCACTTCAGCTCTCTTGAGAGGAGCCAAGGACATTGCTCCATCCTACCACAGGCAGTTAGTCACTCAGCTAAATCCCATCTTTGTGGACCAGTTTTGAGGTGTTTATCTTTTAGTTTTAGAGCTCCAGGCATACTTTAGAGTTTCTAGAAGTTAAGAATAATTAAACTTTTCTTTCAAAAATTCATCACCATAAAACTGTTTCCCCCCCCTTCATTAATGATTTACTTTCTGTGGAATAAATGCACCAACTGAGGACAGAATCATTATTAAAATCTCCGTTAACAACACAATATTACTTTGGTCCTTTAATTTCCTCCACTATTATAAAATTCAAGATTCATTTCATCTATTAATATTAGCAATCTATTTTTTTTTAATTTTGACCAGGCACAAATTAAAGGGGGAATGATATTATGGAAGTGGCACTAGAACTTATTCCTTTTTTTGTAAAATCTATTTTTTCCCTTCCATCAGTTCTTCCTGTGCATCTAATATTGGCTTCTTTTGCATTGATATTCCCAGTGACTTCATTTGATACCTGGCATTACTCCCACAGAAGCCAGTTGGAAGAAGCCAAGAGACTTCCTTGGAAGGTGATTAAAATTAAGGGTCATTGAAGAGCTGGAGGCTGGCACACGGGTCTGGGAGCAAGGGAGCTGCTGAGTTCTGGTCCTGGCCCTGCCACAAAATTGCTCTGTGACCCTTCACAAGTCATTTCATTTCTCTGTACTGCAGTTTCCATGTGTTTAAAATAGGAACAAGAGTGTTTGCTGCTCATCGTTCGAGTCTCCTAGCAAATAAAATGTCACGTATAAGAGCTAACTGAGCAAGGAGGCAGAGATCCTTCTCTCAAGAAATCTGTGTCCTAGAGTAGCAGCAGACAGTGAGGACAGGGGCAGAACAGAGATGCACTCTATTTTTCTGACAGCTCACAAATCACTCTTCTTCCCTTTACAGCGTATCTTTGTTGAGGGGCTCTAATGAAATTTCCTTTGTGCCTCTCCAACACTAAACGTAACTGAGATTTCTTTGCAGTATTTCACACAAAAACCTCCACTTGTGCAGTGTTTCATTGTCAAAGAAAGGCTGGATTTTTAATACTCTGGAGTTATGGCACATTTATTTCTTAGCTTGTTTCTGCACCCCTACAATCCTAGGAGCTGCAGACCAGCTAAATATGCAGGGGATTGCTCTTGCAATCTCCTTGATTGCAAACAGGGGATTGCTATTGTGGCAGGTCTTCCCAAAGGCTGAAGTGCTGAATTCCAGCGATTTCAGCGGCAAGCAGAAGAAATAAGAAAAGAAAGTTGGATAAAGCCTTCCAAGAAGCCCCTGTTATGATCAACAACACGTCAGCCACCCCTTCAAGATCTTCTGTCTAATGCCTTCCTGCAGTGACAATTCCCCAACAGCCTGTGGGAACATCCCTATGCTGGACTATCACAGCACTAGAAGTTCTTCCTCATCTTTTACCTACGTTTTTCCTGCTGGAGCTGAAGCCCATTACTCGCAGAAGGTACAAGGACACATTGTGCCGCTCCTCTTCTGCACCAGGCTTGCACATACTTGGCAACTTGCTTCATCTCAGCTTGGTCCCCTCTTCAGACCACACATCTTCTGCCTCTCTAAGACTTTCCTCAAAGGCAGGTTTTCTACACCTCCAATCATTCTTTTTGCACCTCTCTGGGCTTTTCCCAGCTGAGCCATATCTTTCCTGAGGTGTGGAAATTGTTCTTGAGCCAAGACCTTGCCACTGCCAAGCTGAATGGAAAGATTGTCCCATGCCTTCTGCAGTGTGCCCCCCCCAAATAGGCATCCCGGCAGGACTGTTGGATTTTTGCAGTGCTGGATTTCTGCTGTGCTCCCAAGCATCACAGTCCTGGATCTTTTTCTGCACGGCAGCAGCCTGGCCAATTGCTCCTCATCATGTATTTGAGAAATTGATTTTAACTCCCCTGCCAGGGAGTGCAACATTTTAATTACTTCTGTGGATAAAGCCCGTTACTCCCATTCTGATCAGGACTTAAGAGATAAGTCAAGCAAAGCCTATCAGAGATCCTGCAGAAGCTTGAGCTGGAACTCAGGCTACCGGAATAACCCCAACCAGTGCCTCTGCCATATGTCCTTCACCCTTCTCGTCCTTGTTCCACGCCATCCTTGTTTTTTTTTAAAAAAACCTTTCTCCCTCCATTATTATTGAATTCTTTTCAAATCTGTGTTAGTAATCACTTCCCATGAGTTAAACTACGATAGGTGAATAACTAAGGGTCTATCCGCTGTCCCGCAGCATGGATAGGCCACCAAAAATGGGAAACAGATTGGATGCATGCTGGATTATTGATAATTTCCCTGCTGTCAGTTCCTGCTTCTCAATACAAATGAGTGGCATTTGGTGGCAAAACATAAAAAAGACGAGACCAGTGAGCAAGAGAAGGCTGGGTGGATACCGAGCCAGGAAAGTCAAGACATGAAGTGCAGTCCTCCTGCCAAAGGACCTAATCCTAATTTAGAGGACACAAAGACACCTACAAATAGATAAAAACTTGAGGCTGGCTACAAAAATATTTCTGTCTCATTCTTCCGAAATCCATGGAGAGGCACTGCCCGTGCCAGGAACCCACAATACTCTGGCATCACAGCCTGCAGGGCTGGCTGCTCTCACTTGTGAATACATTTATCACTGATAAGATGCCAAAATGTCCAAGAGATGAACACCGGGGAGCTCTGGGAAGCAAAGCAGGTTGTTCTCACAGGCATGACTGAGTGTAGTAGGACTTTACCTGCATCTGTATCGGCGATGTGTCACTCCCGCCTCCGTACAAGACTGATGGCCACTGATTGGATTCTTAACAGAATAGTTTTTAGACTTCGTACTTTTTATGACATGCGGTATGTCCTATGCTGTGAAGATAAGCAAACTGTCTGAGAAAGGGCATTAGGGCAGCTGGGCAAGAAGCATAAAGTTAAACAGGCAAGACCAAAGTGGAAGCCTGTGAAACCCCAAAATTGCTTGAATAAGCCCGAAAAGGAGCCCCTCAGCATCCCAAAGACCTGCAGTGTAACTGGGAACGCTGAAAAGAGAGAAGTCCCCCAAAGCTGAGGAATGCACACCAGAATCACTGGAGTCTAGGACTCCACCATCAACCATGGTTGCTATGGTGAATGTCATTAGGTCCAAGGGTCTATAATGATAGGACAAGGGATGATGGTTTTAAAGTAAAAGAGGGAAGACTTAGCCTACATGTAAGAAAGAAGGTTTTTTATGATGAGGGTGGTGACACACTCGCACAGGTTGCCCAGAGAAGTTTCCAACCCTGGAAAAAATCAAGGTCAAGTCAGATAGGACCCTGAGCAACCTGATCTAGTTGGAGATGTTGCTGCTCATTGCAGGGAGGTGGGACTAGATGGACGTTAGAGGTTCCCTCCAACCTAAACTATTCTAGGATTCTATGATTCAGGTTGAATAAACACTGCCAAAGGAGCGAGGATGGACTGGATGACACCAGGAGATCCCTTCCAGCATTAGATCCCCACTTGTAGGTTGCCAGCTGCCAGTGTGTGGGATGAGTTTCCTCCATGCAATTTGTACCTGTACAGCATTTCTCCACAATGAGCAGCACAGACAGACACTTTGTGGTTTAAAAACAAACTCTGGTCCAATAAAGACAAAAGGAAAACTACCTTGCTAGTGATGCTCAATTCATCACTCAATACCATGTAACACAATAATGTTGTGCTTTAAAGCTCAGTGCATCTGCCCTGCCCTATTTATATTGTGGTCTTGAGTGTTTATCACCTCCTGCTAATGGCAGTAGAGTATTTGCCACAAAAATTTAATTATTTGCCTTCTTTGAAAAGGTATTTTTCCTGATTAAAGCCTTCCTGAGAGCAATGCAGGAAGCACTCAGCCCCACTGGGCATTCTTATACCCTAACCACTGAAATCTGGGACAAAGGCCAATAATCTGGGGCAAACTCTAAAAATACACCAAACACTCCAGGATGTATTTTACTGGTCCTTCCATACATGCCTTGAGTGTGTCAGGAGGCAGAAGGCCACAAGTAAGAGCAGCGAAAACAAACCTTCTCGCATGGTCCAGCTGGCTGCAGGAGGGATACAGATGCTTTTCTTTAGGTAGAGCCATTTCAGAGAGGCACAGTACTTCCATATAAACCTTCCTGTTGTTAAAGCTCAATCCCAACCAGTTTAAAACCCTCGAGTCTAGCTTTTTAAATAAAAAATTAGAATTTAAAAGGTGTTCTTCTGCCAACTAAACACCTGGGGAGGGAAGAAGGCAATGGAACTCGAGAGATGACAGGCCTTGTCTCTAGGTTGCTGTAGCCACCATACACACTTTCAAACACCTGCACTGGATTTGCAGGTAAAACATCAACAGCTGGAGACAGTGTGGGTAAATACCTACTATCTTCTTTTAGAGGATGGTAGCTTAAATGGATAGGGTTAGGGAAGAGTCTAAGGGCAGTGACTGAACGTGCTGTGCTCACTCTGCAGATTCAAGGGCTGTTGCATGCCCAGGCTCTTTTTCACATGTTGCAAAACCCCATGGGATCTGCCGGCAGCCACCCAAAAGAGTGCAGCACTTAGGGCTTCCCTAACTTGGTCCAAGCACAGACGAGGTTTAACACCGTGCCCTTCCCCTGCCACCCCCATCTGGTGCCAGCAACGTTGGCCGTTGCACAAAGCAAAACGAGATGACTGGTGTGACTTGGTAGCTCCTGAGCCCCTAGCTTTCAGCGTTACCCCCTGACTAGCCTTAACACGAGTGGGACGATTTTCTTCTGCCCTTCTGCTATCTTGCATAGAGAGTTCATAGATAACACAGAATTGTAGGGATTGGAACACACCTTTGGAGATCATCTAGTCCAACCTCCCTGCCAAAGCAGGTTCAGCTAGAGTAGGTTGGACAGGAACGTATCCACGTGGGTTTTTAATATCTCTAGAAGAGGAAACTCCACAGCCTCTCTGGGCAGCCTGTTCCTGTGCTCTGGCACCCTCAAAGTCAAGAAGTTTTTCCGCATGTTTAGATGAAATTTCCTGTGTTCCAGTCTGTGCTGGTTGCTCCTTGTCCTGTCACCGGGCACCACTGAAAAGAGTTTGGCCCAATCTTCTGGAAACCTGGTTTTTAGATATTGATAAGCACTGATGAGGTCCCCTCCAGGCTAAACAGACCCAGGTCTCTCAGCCTTTCCTCATAAGAGAAGTTCTCCAGTCCCCTGATCATCTTCATAGCCTCTGCTAGACTCTCTCCAGCAGTTCGCTGTCCTTTTTGAACTGGGGACTGAGAACTGGACACAGTACTCCAGCTGTGGCCTCACCAGGGCAGAGTAAAAGGGGAGAATGACCTCCCTTGACCTGCTGGCCATGCTTTTTTTAATGCACTGCAGGAGCCTGTTGGCCTTCTCGGCCACAAGGGCACATTGCTGGCTCATGGTCAACTTGTTGTCCACCAGGGTTCTCAGGTCCCTCTCTGCTTTCCCTAACCTGTAAACAGTGCAAGGGGTTACCAGTCCTGGTCTCTAGATCCCTAGGTGCAGGACCCTGCAGCACTTGCCCTCGTTGAACTATGCACGCAAAGCAACCTGATGATGGGACCTGTATTTATTTACCTTCAGCTTTTAATGGAAGGAGGACAGAGTGCTTCACGGGCACAGAGCAAGAGATTAATAGATTCCCATTACTGGAAGCTGTCACAGTTACAGGATTGTCACCAAGAAGTGATTCCAGTGTTGCTACCACCAATTTGGGAGCACATTTTCCTGACAGGCATCCAGGCAGTCTTAAACATTTCAAGCAGACAGGATTTTGCTGCTGTGGCAGCTGGTAATCTGTTTGAATGGTTAAAGTACCATCAGCTGGTAGAAACATCTTCCTTCCACCAAATTTAAGATGCATTGACTTCAACTCGCTGCAAAACGCACTCTTGGAAGTTAGAGAGACACTTAGACTTTTTTTTCAGGAGCAAAGCACCACCAATAGTGAAACGACTGTATTTGTATTTTACAGGGACATTTGAAAGCAGGACATTGAAATGAATGTCTACAGTTCAATACCACAACCTCCTTACTCTACTTTTCCTGACTCCTGGTGACTGATTTTTGCAACAGCCGGAGCTTTCCTGACGGAAATTCAGGGAAATCCCTCTGTGAGTGGAGAGAACAGCACAGCTTGGTGTTTCAGGGGAATTTAAATGCTGGCTTCTCATCACTATAAAGCATAGTAGTGCTCAAGGGCATAAGACAAAGCCGGCGGCCACAGTAACCTTAAGTACAGTGAATCTCAATGAAGAAAATACCTGAAAGGAACCTCCAGCATCAGGCAGACCTTTGCTGCTATGTCCTGGGTTAAAAAAAGATAGAAAATGCAGTCCTTTACCAATTAAGCATATACCGTCATGGCAGAATTAGTCATATGATGGCCGTAATCCTCCTTGTCTGAGCACAGAAGTCTCCAACTCGAGCGTGGGTGTGCTTCGGTTCGTGGCGGGCTGGCATGGCTTGGAGGTATGGATTAGAGCCTGGATTCTCCCCTTTTTCTTGAGGGAGGGGGGGTGGTGGTGTAACACGCTAATGGCACAGCTGCCATCCAGCACAGTCCATCCTCTGGAGCCTTCTTGCAATTAAGTTCCCCCCCCAATAGTCCTGACAAGTTCTCCCTGATTTAAAGGGAAATAATTGTATGACAACTCTGCTGGTTACGGCGGCAAAAATAATGAGCTATGCCCCAGAAGTCCTAAGGAAAGTCACAGGCGAGAAAAGCGACACTAAAGATCCAACCTGAACAAAGCTTTGGCACGTGGCACTGACACTGAGTGACACGTGCCAGTTGCTGGTATTTACACTTTAATCAAAATACAACTGAAAAAGAAGGGAAAAGTTCAAATTCTGGAGGATGGCAAAACTGCTGGTTTATGGGCATCTCAGTAACAGATCCCCTTGCTTGGTATATTCCCCCCTCCCTATCTGTCAACATCTGATGCTCTGCTCTTTAGTCCGGAGCTAAGAAAAGCTACCAAAAAATACCTTTGTACAGTTTAGGGTCCATTCCGTCTGCCGTATCACTCGCTATTTTTACCGGCCGCGCTGAAGCCAGACCGCAAAGGGCAAATTTGTCAAAGTGGGTGGGCTTTTTTAGTTCAAAAACTCCAGGGCTCGTACAGACAGCAGCAAAGACCATCTGCATCCATGTCTGGAAGTTCAGGCTCTAATTTTAAAGTTGCTTCAAATATAGACACATTCCAGCAAAGTTAATTGTAGCTGCATTATGGAGAGGTGACAGCAGCGAGTCCTTAGAAAGCTGGGGAAGGTTTAAATCTGCCTCGGCTCAGTTCCCTTTAGAGTTAGGGAAAGCCACTGGGAGCAGAGTCAGGCTAATACTGGGTATAAATCCTACTGGGAAATCCTGCAGGTGAGACGCCACCACACAGCAAGGGGATTTCTTGAACATAAGGATCAAGTTCTTTAGCAAAACCACTATGCTCTCCACATGTTAAGACCCATGCAACGCCGCCCTGCTGTAGTAATTGGTCTGTGCTTTTAAAAGCTTCCTAATTCTGCTCACAACCGAGAGCTTCGCTTACCGTTATATTAAGAAACCGCTTCATAGTGTGGGTTGGTTTATTACTGGGAAGCACTTAATTGCAATAAAATGCGTAGTTAAAGCGACAATTTATTTACTCGAGGTTATGAATGTAAATTGTTTTTTGTTTTTTGGTTGTTTTTTTTTTTTCTCTTATCCAAGCATTCTGAAAAGGGAAGGTTAGAGGTTGGGATGCCAGGAGTTTCCTTTAGGCTGCGTGGTTTCCTACAGGCAGCTTTAGGAACCCATGTGGGAACTGCAGCCGGTGAACCAGTTTGCCATCTCGGGGCTGCAGCACACACATTTCTCACCTGTTGCAAGTCATGCAAGTTTTGCTGAAGGAGAAGAAGGAGGAGAAGACTGGAAACAGGTCCCTTTAACTGCACCAGAGCTCTGCAACCTACAACGAACCAACGCCGCGCTGAAAAATAAATCCCTGTTAGTGAATACTTGAAGAGATAAAGTTAACGTTGGGTCTCCCCTTCCCCCAGTATTTTCCATGTTTTATAACACCTCTGTCAGTATAAATTTCTATTCACGGAAGAAATTACATTTCACGAGAGCTACAATAGGATTTTAAGATAAATGACATGCGAGCACTGCAGTTTTGTACAGGCTTAAGCGATCCAAGTGTCTTTATCACGTGCGGGGTATCAAAATACATGAATTTGACTTGTTACAACAGTCACACGAGAAAGATTGAGTGTCATAGGAGGCTGCAAAGCATAAAACCATCTCAGCTAAAATTTATTTTAGAGCGGGAGGTTTTTTTTTTTTAACTGTCGAGTATAATTATTTAAAAACTGAGCCACGTGGCTCTAATGATAACTGGAAACAGAAAGAAAAAAAAAAAAGCTCTTGAAAACACGGCTTTGTAAGGGCACTTCTTGCAAGCACCGCCTGCCCGTAGCACTTGCTACCTTTCTTCATCGCTATTTCCAAAATTCTTGGAGGCTGACGAAGTTTTTAAGTGTCATCTTGCTACGGCTGTAACATTATCTCCAGCGACAATACTCGCTCTGGGGCTTTCATGTTGCCAGCAGAGAAAACATTTTAGCTTTCCAGGAGAGGGGTAAACATCTCCCCGTGAAACAATGTAAGCAAGACGGATGGCAATTTAATAAATGAATATTCAGGGTATCATTTATCCTTGGCCAAAAAATCACCCTCCCGGCCCTGGGAGGCCGGCTCTCCGTTGGCACCGCCGGTGCCAGGCAGCAGCAGGTTGTCCAAGTGCAAAAGGCCACCCCACGCCCATCTTACTGGGTGGCTTTAGGACAACAACCCCAGTGCCCCGGGCCTGTTTCCTCAAAAGTGATGACAGCTGCCTGATGAACATGCTCTCAGGTCTCTTGCCTGTAAAGCACAAATTCAGGTAGTGTGAAACAGATATTTTCATAGCGCAGCGATTAAAAACAGGAGCCAGGGAGCATTTCATGCTAAGCAAGGATGCAGCCCAAGCCCATGCTGCCTGCTCCCGAGGGCTACTATTTTCTTGGTATGAATTAAATATCTCATTTGAGCTAATCAAGGGGATGCCGGTGGAGTGAGGCAGTGGATGGTATTTTATCGCCCTACAGACTTCTCCATACTTCAGCCACTCGGTAGCTGTTTACAAACTTACTCCTCAATTGAAATAAGCATGAATATTGACCCGTCATTAGCTTTCAAATGAAATAAGCAGCCTTATAGGAAATATTGACCCTCTACTTGTTTCTTCTCTTGATGGTCTAAACACAGCCCGAGGTCAGGACATTTACTTCTCCATTGTCTTGCTGTCCCTTCTGCACCCTGCGTGGCCTTCAAGGTCAGGCTGGATGGGGCTTTGAGCAGCCTGGTCTAGTGGGACGTGTCCCTGCCCATGGCAGGGGGGTTGGAACTCCATGATCTTTAAGGTCCCTTCCAACCCAAACCATCCTGTGATTCTCAGTGATTTGTCCCACAAGTGTCGAGTGACAAAGTCAGTCCTTGATGCCTGTGGGTCAAAAACCCAAACGCGGTTTGTGAGTGCTTGATTCTGAATAAAAAGGGATCATCCCCAATTCATCTCTTTGACAGACACATCTCCTTCTGTTCCATCCATGGTTTGACCAGCTGGGTGACACGACCTGCACACGGGCATTAGCTCTTCACAGGTTGGTTTTTGCTACTTTTTGCTCCAAAAATTATTTTCGTGACCATTTTTTTTTGTAGCTTTACCAATCGGTGCACACATTAGCTGTAACTTTGCCCCAGGAGTATAATTTTTAAAGTCACAACCACTATACTCCTGCCCATGTATTCCTCTTTACTTACAGTAAATGTATGAATGAGGGATGATACCATGAATGATACTATTAATCAGTTTATTGCAACTCCACCTAGGAATCCCATTCATAGTTAAGAACTTGTCGTGCAAGTGCTATATATATATATATACATACTAAAAAAACCTCTCCAGCTTCAAAGAGGTTACAAGCCCTTATAAAAGCCTCTTGAAGTTTCCTGTGACTGTAAAAAAAAACCAAAAAACAAACCAAAACATATTTCTTCTTGGAACAAAACGCTTCTCTAACTTTTAAAAGAACGATTCATATTTACTCTTATCTCCCTCCAGAGTAAAAAAACAAATTGTTTTGGAAATATTTTCAGCCTTACTCCCCATCAGACAAATGAGAGGGTTCAGGACCGTGCACAGGAGCTCTATCGGCACACAGCATACGTGCCACAGCCCTGGATCCTGATGAGTCTGTGGACCCACCTGAGCCAAAGTCTTGGGAACGACCCAACTTCAGCATCTTCCCTTCCTCTTCCTTCCCCTTAAGATTCCTTTGCTGCTCCCTAACGCCGTATTATTTAGTTATAATTAAAATAAATTGCAGAGAGAGCTCAATTCCTGCAGCCCTGGCAATAGAGAAAACCTCATTAACCCCGAAACAGCTTGAAAACTGATGCTGCTGAAGAGCCCCTTCAGTCCCAGACAGCATCCCTGCAAAATTCTGGGGACAAGGGACTTCTTTTGGGTGCAGGGGGGACACCAGCAGAGAAAACCCATTCCACCAGCCTGGAATGTTTAGTGGGGGTTTTTTGGGGGGGTTTCTGCAGCGACCCTGTTCATTGCTACCCCCGGGGGGGGAGGGTCGCGCTGTCCCTGCCTCCCCAGGGATAAGGGGAAGGGTGCGGGATTCCCGGTGGCCTCCCCATCCCCCGAAAGGCAGCGGTAGCTTTCCCAGGCTCCTCTTCATCCATCCTCCATCCTCATCCTCCATTGCCCCCCTCCGCGGTGCGGTGCGCGGCGCTCCGCGGGGCGCGGCCGTGACGGGCAGCGCCGCTCCCCACTCAGCGCCCGCGGAGCCCCCGCACCGCTCCGCCCCCCGGCAGCCTCTTTGTATCAAACATCCGGGTTTCCCCCGCTGGCTC
>VXBW01005207.1:1379204-1393432 GCA_013400375.1 Thinocorus orbignyianus | reverse complement strand
GAAAGCGGTCGCTTTAAAAAAAAATTAACCCTGAAAGCTTCTTAAACGTATCGTGATATGAAAAGGATAATCTCGTAGGGCATACCTATGGTGACTTCTTCTCCCCCCTGAAAATACAATAAAGAAACCCCAGAAAAGGAATATCATTTATTTGGAAAGGTCCTCTTGGATCATTAAATCAGTGCGTTGGCAATTCTGTAAATCCCTCCTTCTCTGTTAAAAGCCTTTTCTGCCTTTCTTGTGGTATTTATCAACGTGATTTCCATTGTCCAGTTTTTTTCTGAAGCTGTTTGGTTAAAAAAAAAAAAAGAAAAACAATAGAGAAAACAACCCTGAATACCCAAAGTTGCAGCGGGGTGCTGGGATTCACAGCGCTGGGCTTTGCTTGAAGTATGTCTTTTGTGTGTGTACATGTTAGGGCTGTGCGAAAGTGGTGGGCTTTTCGAAAATCGCTTGACCTCCATTGTTGATGCTTCTTATCACTACCTTGGCTGGCTGTAACAAAGCAGGCACGGGCTGCTATTCTTCAGAAAAAAAACCCTAAAATAAAAAAAAAATCTGTTACGCTTAATTTTTGGAATACTGAAGATTCATTGAGGAAAACATTATGTTCATTTTTAGCCCTTTGTTTGCAAATTTTCTGCAGCCCAAATGTTCAGAAATCATGTTTTTAATCTATGAGCTTTAGAAAATACAGAAGGTGTAAAAGGATTTGTCTTGCAGAGTGCTTTGCTATCGTGTTTTCCCGAGCCATTGCATTACTTTTATTTGGGTGCAAGTTTAAGTAATGCCATGCAGCAACGAACTGTGCTGCAAATGGATCTGGTCTCCTGTTTCACTGTCTTGTATTTATCCTCTTGTGCTTGAGAAAGGGAATAAAACTGGCTTCATTAGCTTGCTAATTAAACACAATGAAGTGAGTGGCCCAAGGTTAATGGCAATGGCCTTTAAAAACACAAAACTCTTGAACAGGTGTTTGGGCTATATATATATTTTTTTAATCTGTCGTCAAATCTAGATAATTATACCACTGAGATAACCATTGTCACAGTTCCATGGAGAAGAAAATGCTGTGTTAGAGAGGTGAGGGCGCAGTGTATTCTTTTTCGTGGCATTATTTATAAACACCTCGCCACGTCCCTGCGCAGCCTGTGATTTAATTCCTGCACCCCCTTGCTTCTTCACCCCCTACCCCAATTCAGAGCATCTTCTGCACTTCCCCTTTGGTGCAGGGTTTGGTGGGTCAGGCAGGGTTGCAAATTCAGCATCCCTGGCTGGGAGTGAGAGGCTAACCCAAGCCTGGGTAGTTCTCTAAAGTATATTTACGTGCTGAAATTTCTGCCATTTCTTATAGCTTTGAGCAGCCCGTCCAGGCTGTGAGGCTCCTGCCAGCTTGATGAGATAGTACGAAACAGCCAATTAAAGCGGAGGTCTCTTACTCCCCGCGTTCGAGCTGTCACCAGCCTCCTGTCCACTCTGGTCTCCATCAGCTAAAACATGCTTGTCAGGTTTTTTTTGTGCGTTACGTGACGCAACAGTTGTAGACCTCCCCTGCTGCCAGTGCATAGATGGTAGAGAAGAAAGAAACAGGCTAGCCTCACTTTTTTCCTTCCTTTTTTTTTTTTTTTGGGGGGGGGGTTGTTTTTGTTCTCTTCTTTCCCACCATTTTTCCCCCACCATGCAAACGCTCCTTGCTTTTCAGGTCATCCTGGAGGGGTTTCCTAGCTTCCTAGCTTCCCAGCTCAGGGAAGCAGGTTCAGATAGAAGAGGAGTAGTTCTGGAACATGAGATTGCTGTTAGGACCAGCATAGAAATCCTGCTACTGTGATTTGCATCGTGTTTGGCCATGGGGTGGCTTCCTCTCCCGGCATAAAAGGAACCAAGGGATGTTTGTATTAATTTCTCAGGAGCAAAGGAGGTGGATGGAAAAGATGGTTGGAGGCTGGGCACCCAGTAAAGATATATTTGTGTGTTCTCTCCACATGGTGCCTGTACCTAGAAAGCCAGAGCACCTTTAAAACAAAATAAAGAGAAGTTGAAGTTAGTGCACTCCTGGGCCTTGTAGTGGAAAGGGTCTTGGCTGTCACGTTTCAGGGCCTACTTTTAGAAGTATTTCTAAAATTTAATAGTATTTGACCAGGTGGAGCTACAGTGGAGTAGTCAGAGTTAAATGGGATTTTAGTAGCACTGCATCTTTCAGGCCCTGTAAAATATAACATCTTTCCACCAAACGCTCCCAGGACAGTTTATTTTGAGCTTAACCTAGTAGCTATAGTCTAAAAGTTGCAGAAGAGACTGATAACCCCCCAACTTCTGGTTGTGCATGGCCAATGCAAGGTCATTTGCTAGCTGCCCCCTTCTCTAGGGAGCACTGCACCTAGCACCAGGGACGTGGCTTCTCCTGATGACCTGTCCCTCAATTGGAAACCCATGTATTTGAGCCCACCAATGGTGGAGAAACGTTGCTATAATTTGGGGTGAGTAGAGGTGATGGAGAGACCCTTGCGTTGAAGAACTCAAGTTCAAGCCTTGGTGGGGTCTTGATTTCATGGGAAGCTTTGATGACTGAAGAACTTAGATTCAAAGAAAGTCTTGTGAAGGCAACTCTTAGGAAGTTTGAGTTTGAGTTGGCTTTCTCTTGGTGTTGGACTGAAGGAGCGGGGTCAGGAAGGTGGCAGGGTTTTCCAGGTTCCTTGGTGGGCTCTGGGCAGTGTGGTGCTGTGCCCTGGCACTGCAGCAGTGCCCCGGCTCTCGCACGCTCGCCGGAACAAAACATTGTGGGAAGTTGGGAAATGGGAACTGCCGAGCGTAATCTCTGCTTTAAAGAGGTGTTGTCTTTCCCTTTTATCCCTCCTTGGCCTTTGATTTTAAAACTAGCAGGGGGGTGTGATTTTCTTGCCTGGCCAATAGCGCTGCCTGGATCTGAATTATTCAGTGTAGCACTTGGCATTCTGCGCCCTGTTCCCACTTAAGCTCTTTTTCGCCTGTTCCTTCATGTGGAGATTTTCGCATCAGTGAAATTGGATGTGTTTAAGAGAGGTGTTTGTGGCCACAGCATTCACCAGTATAAGCTCTACTCTCCCCTGCCTTTCCCCTCCATTAACCATTGAGGATCAGCTAATGTCTAATCCCTTCTCTTCATTATTGCTTCATTCTGAAATAATTTTGTATCTCTTTAGTCATTTGCTCCTTTAAGGTATATTAAAAAAATATACATCATTCTACCCCCCTTAAATCTTCCTTGGAAGTTTTCTTGGAGCTGCTGAAGTCAAAGGGGCAGAGAAGTAAATTAAAGATGAAACGCTGCCTGTGTTCTGCAGACCCAGCACATTTTGTGCTTAAATTTGAATATAACCCTTGGTCTTTTTCACCAATTTCATGTTCTTTTCTCACTGTCATCTTCCTCCTTTACTACAGTATAGCTTCAATTCAACCCAAAAGTTAAGAGCATCAATTGTCAGTGTACACTGTACAATAATAGTGTGCTTCCCTCCAGTACACAAGTGCCTCTTATTTTGCCAGTATTCGAGTCTTGTCGCTCTGATTATGTTATTGCATGTGGCATCGGTCCATCGTGCTACTTAAGAAAAAAATATGTTACTGGTGTCTAGGTGCCTTGGAAAAATACGGCTCCTCTTCTGCAAAGTGCTGTTTGTGTAGAGAGAAGGTCCCTGACCCAAAAGCACTGAGCGGAAGGGGCCAAGCACGGGAAAATTCTACTGTCTGCAGGTGCTCCCTGCTGCATCTTGAAGCAGCTCACCTAAGGTCACACCAAATATTTTGTACCTATACTAAAAAATATGCTGTTTGAGGGAGTCTTTCCATATTGGGTAAAATCAGGTTTTAACCTGGTAGTGTGCTCTGGTTACCTTCTGTGATTTTATTTATTTTTTTTTTCCCTTTTCTTTTGGTGACTTTGGAGGTTGTTGGTGTGTTTTTGCTTGTAGAGAAGATCCTTCCCCTTTGGGTTGGGTTGCCTGCAAGCAGGGGCTGGCTCGTGTGTACAGGTTTGTAAATTTAAATATAAAAGGGAACACAGTGGAAGGAGGGAGCCTATTTGTGCTCGGCTGGAGGATGATGCCAATTAGTCGTTTCTCATTAATAATTCTGCAATTTCCAACTTGGTGTGGCATTTCATGGCAGGTTCGGTTTCGGGTCTTGAGGGAGCTCCAGGGGCAGGAGGATGCTTGGAGGGTGCAGGGCTGAGTGCAGGCAGGGCAGCCTTACAGGTGCTGGACTGGAGGCAACCCATTCTTTGGGGTGAAACACCATTTTTTTTGGCTCACTGATGGGTTTTGGAAGCAGGGGGATGTTAAGGAGCACGTTAAAATGTTTGCACAAGAGCTGTTAGAAGTAAAACTTGTATCTGTGGTTGTTTGCATCTTGTTTGTGTAGTGGATAGTTTATGGGACGTGAGAATAGTTTATGAAATATCCCTCAAAGCTCTGGTGAGACCCCACGTGGAGTGCTGCTTCCAGTTCGGGAAGCCCTAGCATAAAAAGGATGTGGACCTGTTGGAGCGGGTCCAGAGGGGTGTCACAAAGATGATGAGAGGGCTGGAGCACCTCTGCTGTGAGGACAGGCTGAGAGAATTGGGGTTCTTCAGCCTGGAGAAGAGAAGGCTCCAGGGAGACCTCATAGCTGCTTCCACTGTCTGAAGGGGACCTACAGGAGAGATGGAAAGGGACTTTTTACAAGGGCATGTGGTGATAGGATGAAGGGTAATGACTTCAAAACTGGAAGAGGATGGATTTAGATGAGATACTAGGAAGAAATTTTTCACTATGGAGGTGGTGAGGCACTGAAAGAGATTGCCCAAGGGAAGTTGTGGTTTTAGAGATTTTAGCACATCCCTGGAGATGTTCAAGGCCAGGTTGGGCAGGGCTTCGAGCAACCTGCTCTAGTGGGAGGTGTCCCTGCCCATGGCGGGGGGGTTGGAACTTGATGATCTTTGAGGTTCTTTCGAGTCTAACCCATTCAATGATTCCTACCTCTTCTATGGCAGAAAAGACTTCTCTGAGATCTTGGGAGTCAGTGTCAGAGCAGGAGTGTTGCTCCCCACCCTCTTTGGTCCGAGACTTTTGCTCTGACCACCCTATTATCCTCCTCTGTCCACCTGGAATTAAATTTGTTGAGTAAAGTGGAGCATTCTGTTAATGTTATGAAACCAGAGATATCATTTTGTTTTCTTTCTTCTGTCTCAGTCTCAGACTAATAGATCCGTGTGTGAGTTCCTCCTCTTTATTTAAAAAGAATAAAGCCCGTTTGTGAAAAGATGCAGTGCTTTACTGTCTGAGCTACATTAATTTTCCATCTAAGTGGATACTCGCGCAAATTAAGACATGGATTTTGAACTCGACTCTTCATGTCTAATATCTACCCTTGTGTGACGATGGAAGAAGAAAAAGGGGCTCACGGGAACAGAGGGAGTGCGTTAATCCTCCTCCAGTAAAGCTAGAAATGGAACGTATTGCTGTCACTTCCTTAGAGAAATCAACAAAAACTTGGAGAGATGAGCATTTCTCTGGCACTTTCCAGACCAATACAGGCCTGTGCTGAAGGATCCCCAAACCATGGTGGCAAAAGTGGTCATTTTAAAAAGCCCACGGTAGCTGATGCTGCCCTATAGGGAGTGTCCTGCATGCTGTGACTGTCTCTACCTTCTCTTCTTTAAAGCTTTCCGCATTAGAGAACTTGTTTTCCAACTGGTAGCCGTAGTTTAAGTTTTCTATGTGGTGCCTGTAGTGCTAATGTAATGCTGCTTCCTAATTTATTACTCCGAGGTGTGAGATTATAAGCCTTTGAGTGGATGAGAGGGATAAAGTTAGCTCCATTTGTGCCTGATCTATCAAATGGTCTATTTAGGCAGCTAACCCTTCTTTCCTCCGACATTATCTATTTAAAACGCCTTGTGTAATGTGTGTAACTCTTAAAATTTGGCTTTTAGGAATATTTTGCTTATACATAATTTACCTCTGCAGGCAGTTTTGAATTCCTGGGGAAGTAGGAAGGCAACTGTGGATCTGAAGTGAAGAAATGTTCAATCATGCTCCATCTCCTTTTTTTTTTTTTTTTTTTTTTTTTTTTTCCTTTTCAAAGGNTTTTTTTTTTTTTGTGTGACTTTCTAAAAGCATTTCGTAAAATGTTGAGGGTATTTTAGGCTTTTTAAGTCTATTTTAGTGCTGTTCTTGTGTTTTGCAGTCTCCGACTGGCTCCTGTGGACTAGTGGCTGTTGTTGCAGTTTGGCTGAGCTGTCTGCACGCTCCTCTCTTTGGTGGCTCTGTTTGCCATCGACACTTAAGTTTGGTTGGGTTTTTTTGGAAAACAAGGGCATTTAAGGACATTTATGCAGTTGAGGTCCAGGCTTTTCTGTGAGGCAGCGAGCCGAGGTTTACTCTATTAAGGTTGTAAGGAGAGTATGATACCGGTCTTGGAGGAACCTGGGAGCTTTGTAAGCGCTCGAACACGAGGAGGTATTTGCTTCGTTTGAGCTGGGTAGGCTGCTGCCTAGATTTGCAGAAGTCCCTGGACTCAGCAGAAGGAAGCTATGGTTGACTTGAGATGTGGCAGCTCAGCAAAGTGCAGATTTGTGGTTATTTTGGTGGTAGCCTTGGCCTGGCACGTTCGCTCTTGGGACAACTGAGATATGGCAACGCAACCTGTGGGCGCGCGGCTGGCTTGTTTCTCCAAGTCTTTATTATTCTTTCCCCCAGTATGACAACAGAAACACAGCGGGCTTTTGTGTTGCTGCTTTAGTTCCCGAGAGTAATTAATGGGTTAAGAATGCTAATTCCCTTCTATATGTGCAGGCTGAGAAATTCAGTTGTCCTTGAGCTTTCATGGTGGGAGTATCCAGTTACGGCTCGGCGGCTATTGGGTGGCTCTGGGGTGCACGACAGTTTGAACTCGGAATCCCATGCTTTCACACACACCCACAACTTAATCAGGCACTTTTACTTTTATAGGAAAGTCTTTGCTAAAGCACATTTGTATGCCTGGGTCAAGGCGTTTTTCTCAAATACCTTTTCCAGTTGGGCTGGAGAACATCCGCTTGGCTCCTAAAAAGCGAGCTTGGGGTGGTGGCAGTGGGCACCTGGGGTACCTGAAGAGCAGTTTCCTGCCCTGAAATTCCTAAGTAAGGTGCCTGGGACATACATGAAATAAAGCTTAGCACAACCTGAAGGAGAAGAGGAGGATGCTATGCTTGATGCCTTGCTGGGGTGTTGGCTCTGCAGGGATGCTGGCAGGCATGGGGTGGCGGTGGCAGTGCCCGGTGCTGGGGATGGTACCGCGGTCCCAGCGTCTCTGCCTCAAATGCTGCAGGTGGGGGTACCCCCTTGGCTTCCTCTGAAATATTCCAAAGACGCATACTTGTTTTTTAAACAAAAAGAACCCAGAATGTACGTAAACGTTTGTTTCTGCTGGCTGTTGTTTTACTGCCTTGCTGTTACAACAGACCTTAGCCCCTTCCTCGGGCTCCTGGAGCATCTTTTTAAAGTGAAAGTGTGAAGCAGGGCCCTGCGGAAAGGGCAGGCTTGGCACGCTTAGTTATACCAAGAAATTACCATGTAGATTTTAATCAGCTTTTAGCGGCTTGGAAGCAACCACGGTTGGCCCTTGGTTCTCGATTTCCAGGCTTCTTTACGCAGGTGATGGAGCATTTCTGATGAGCGCGCTGGCTGTTGCTGGGCAGTTCCCCTCCTGGGTGGTGACACAAAGTTCATCCTGCCTGAATTTTGAAGGTGATGGATGATAAAAAACAAAACCAAGCACAACAAACCACAAAGAAAACAAACAAAAAAAGCAAATAAAAAAAACACCCAACCCACTGAACGTAGTGTCCCTGTGACTGCGTGTCCTGGCGGCTGTCGCCTGGCTGAAGCCCTGGCATGGTGCCTGTTTGCATCGGCAGGGAGTTTGGCCCAATGCATCCGTTCCTGAGGGGGTATTTTTAACATTTATATTGTACCTGAGATAACTGGAGAAATCCTTTATAGATAATTTTTATGGCTATAGATAATTTGCCGCAGATAGCTTCTACTGTCGTCTAATGGGACGGAGTTAGCGCTAGTAAAAGCAAACATGAGAAACCTTTTTTCTTTTTTTTTTATTAGTCATAGAATTTCCTTTCCTGTGCAATCCTGTACAGATCGACTATTTATTATGTAAATAACAGCCAAAAGAAGCCCTTCCAAGGTAACTGTAAGCCCCAAAGGTAAATGAGATGGTTCCTACCCTGTTAGATAAGTGAGATGCAAGTGTATCTGGGCTGTGTAACCGTGGCTATAGGCTCCTTCCCAATGAATTGCTGATGAAAGAAGAAACCCCGAGTGAGGGACGCGCCGTTCTTGCAGCTTGTGCTTGAGACTCGCCCCGCTCCTGTCCCCGAGGCTTTTTTTTTCTTTTTTTTATTTTTGTGCATGGAAATGGATTTCGAAACAAGCTAACGTGCACTACTTTTTTTTTTTCATTTGAAATGCGGGTGCGACGAGATAAACTCGGCTAAAAATAGGCCTGAATATGAAAGCTGGGTGAAAACTCGGAGCCGAGGGTCGTTTTACAGGCATTGTTGATAGAGTTTCAGGGTCCCGAGAAGGGAAGATGAATGTCTTTCTGTTACAGTAACAGCTGCTCTCTGTCCATCGGGATCTAGTGTTTGCCCATCCAACTCATAATAATTAAACAAAAGAGTTATTTCGTAGCGGCCTCAGCGGAGGATTTGTGTTGGAATTTTATCTTTCGCCGTTTAAACTTTTCTTCGTCTGTATTAAAGGAAAATACAAAGTTAAGCTCTCACCTGGACTGGGTCTGGCCTCTTGTCAGACCCAGCTAATTACTGCTGGGAGGAAGCTAGCTGTTAACTGGGCATTCGGAGTTACATTTAAAAAAAAATAAAATTAAAGAATCTTTTAAGTTTCACTAATGCACTTGTCCTTAAAGAGCTCTTAAGGGTTTTTTTTTTGTTTCCTGAACCTTTGAGCGGCTGGTGACTCTGCGGGGCTGTTAGTAGCTCCCCAGTATGTCCATGTGATGTGACGTGTAGAATTCTTTAGACTTCTCTTCTTTTTTCTCCTCATTTTTTTTGAGATTTCTTCTTCTTTTTTTTTTTTTTTTTTTTTTTTTTTTTTTTTCCTCTTTTCCTCCCCTGTTTTGAGAGCTAACAGCGTGAACAAGCAGACGGCCCCAAAGGAATCCCAGATGCAAAGTGTAGCGGCATTTTTGGGAACGGATCTACATTGTGGGACTTGATTCCCATGAAGTTAACTCTGCGGGACCCTCCTGGTGTGGGTCGGCCTTGGAGTAGTCACAAAGGTGCGGAGCGAGGCAAAGCTTAGTTACTCAATACCTTCTCCTGTGTTTCAGGCACAGCTTTTAAGGCAATGTGGGGTTACATCTGTTCTCTGGAATAAAGCAGTCCCTCGCCAACTGGTATGGCCTGGCACGACTGGTGCCACATGCTTCAATTCTCCTCTCACCCAGGCAGGATGGGCATGTTGGAGACCTATCCCTGTCCTGTCCCATCCCCTGGGCATGGGCTGGGAGAGGCACTGGCCAGAGCCGTGTCACTCCTTCCTTCTCTTTGCAAATCTTGTTTTCTGTCACCTGCCTCTGCCCCTGCAAAGGGTTTCCAGCAGGTTGCACCTAGAAATACGAGTTTGTAAGTTTTTTGTGTTTTTTCCATCACTGTGGCACAGCTTTTCTTAAAATACACTGAAGCTACTGTTCCTTGAAGATAACAGGCTTGAATTTAACTGGTGCTGAAGAACCACGAGGAGCTACCTGCAACACAGGGCTCCCATTGGTGGATCCTGTCCCAGGTCTTAATGGGATACATGCCTCCACGTAGCTGCCTTTTGAACCTTGTCTGCTAATTTAATGCCATTTACCCTTCTCTGAAGGAGAATAGGCCCAGTTGGATGGTAAGGTTAAAACCTGAGCTGCGCTATGTTTATATTAATAATTTCCACTGGTGAAATATGGATCTGAGACTTTTCCTCATTCATTTAAATCTCATAGTTAATAGGCAATAGTGGAAATGTACCATGTACATGATTATTGCAATGACCTGATTTCACATGCATTTCTGATTACATTCCTGTTAAAAAAAAAAGAAAAAAAAGAAAAAAAAATATATAAAATTGATTTTGGGAGCCCTGGGAAAGAGAAGGAAACCATTTATTTCAACCCCCAAATTCCTTTGAGCTGTAGAAACACTGTCAAAGTAATTGTAGCCTTTTCAGTTTTTTTTCTGTGTAGATTTCTTTCTGTGTAGTCTCAGAAAAACTGTGCTCTGTTGATGGATGTCACTGTTTTTTTACTTGTGACAAATATCTCCCAAGGTATTGTTTGAGTGATGTAAAATTGGTTCATGTGTAAAATTCTAGCTTTTCATGAATACTTTATCATGGATATGTGTATGCCAACTTCTTCTGGATTAAGGTGTTATACCTTTAGTGGTTTGCTGCGGGATATCATCTTAATCATTTTTTTTGCTGTAATTTAATCATCTTAATTAAAACTGCATTGAATTGAGGAAAGTAATTTGGGTCTGGAGAGCAGTGGGTTTTGTATTTATATTTTTTTAATTTTTTTTTTCTAGTCTTGTTAGAAGATGGTAATGGTCTTGGCAAGATTCTGCTCAAAATTAGCACAGTGTACAAAAACTCATGTTGCCAAGTTAGTTCAGTATTTCACCAGCTAATTGTGGCCTTGAAGGGTATAATATAAAAGGTCATCTTTGTTAGTGAACCACAGGCTTCTCCTGTGAGACAGAAATCCATGTCCTTATCAAGGATAAAATCTTGGCTCCTTGGTTACACAATTGAGCTTTGCTATAATTTGGACATCATTAGGCTCTTTATTAAAGCAGCGGAACACTCTAATCAATCTTGGTGCTTTGCTTTCTTAAATGCACTTCTGTATGCGAATTTGTGTTACGGCTTCCCTTTCTTTTCTTGCTCCACGAACCACGTGAACGGGAAGGGTCTGAAGAGGAGGTGGAATGAAAAATTGCTGTTTTCCCCTTTTCAGCATGTAGCTTGGCCAGAAGGTTCCCATTTGTGACAGTGATTTTGAGAGCTGGGATCTTCGACCTTCTCATCTCCTCTTGTTGAGAAGAACAAGGAAGAGACCATTGCGGGAAGAGCAGCTGCACAGTTTGTGCTGTTAAACTTAAAATGCATAAAACTTCACAAAACCAAAATTTTAAAAGTGATTTGCATTTGGCATTACTTACTTATTTTGGGTTTTTTTAACCCTAACAAAAGGGTTTAATGTTTTGAGGGGAAACCAACCCAAAGCAGAACTCTATTTTTGTGGCATAGGGTCATAGAGCAGAATTGTAGGGAGGAAGAAAGGGGGTTATTTTTGTGCTTTTGCCCCCTTTTTTGTGTTCTAGTCCTTGTTTTCATTAGGGCATTGGCACTCCCAGGACTGTATTTTTGTGGCTCTGACTTGTGCGTTGTAAAACATAGCTGATGCTTACCATCTCTTTGCTTCATTGTTGTTTCTTTACTTGGCAGATATTTTGGGTGGGTAGATAAATGGATCTTTCCCACTTACTCGACTGTTACAGCTGTGCAAAATCTGATGTAAAGTTCAGACTCGTGCTTTGGCAGAGCTTAATTTGCAAGGTTTTGGAGACTCTAAATCTTGGTTCCTTCCATCACCTATATTTGGTTGCATGATGTGCTGGAAGTGCCTGTGTCCTTGAGACACTCACCAGCATTGGAAATGCTTGCAGATGCAGGAACAGCATTGTTGGATCATCTCTCTGAAGGATTGTCTTCTGCAATATATGTGCCAACTTCACTTTCATTCATCTTGAAGATGATAATCTGAGAGTACTGCTCCAGTGGGAAATAGAAGTGCTGTTATTTGCACGCACAGATGAGGACTGAAGCAGAGGGCTGCTCTATGGGAGGGATGCTTGGATCTATGGTGATGGTTGGACAAGTTGCAGTCTGTGATCCCCGATCCCCAAAGACGAGGGTTTGTATGGGGACCTCTGGATCATCACGCTTTTCCCATCCCTGGTTAATCCAGGCAAAGTGCTGCCAAGGAGGTACCTACAGTTATTATTTTAATAGTTTACCACATAGATGGCTTCACCTCAAGCACAGATGCTGTGACAAATGCCTGGTTTTGCAGTTGGTCGGTGTACGTGCTGTGACTTCTCTTGGAGTAACATGTTCTGCCCTTAAAAATAATTAAAAACTTGGTAAGAGATTGTGTTGTGCTTGCGGATGAAGAAAGCTGTGTCCAGAAACTTTTGGCATCTGGCAGCTTCTTTTCAGGAATCCTGCTTTTCCAGGAATCTGCTCCTGACCTCATGCTGGTACCAGCGTTAGTGGCTCCTTGCTGCATGGATGCACACCAAAGTGCTTGGTGGCATTTGAAATGGGTTGTGCACCACCTCCTTTACAACCCCCCAGCCTGGTACTTGCCCAGTTTCTGTCTAACAGATACATGGGCTCTTCAGGAGCTCTCCCCAGGTTTCGCTGGTTCGTGCAAAAATTTGCTCTTTGACCAATTACAAGAACCAAACGTTGCTTCTCTGAAGGGGTGAGCTTTCTTGGGCTGCAAGTTTTTAATGAAAGCTTTAGGTTATGAATGTGTCATCATCTCATTACTGTTCCTTACCGCTTGGCGTCCTGTTGGTCTAAGCTAGTTTAACTGTCTCCAGCCTAAATTGAGTGCTGCTTTCAGTATTTATAAACTCTACAACTGTTAAAACAAGCCAAGCCTCCAGTTGCAGGAGTGGCAGCGGGGTTGAAGACAAGGAGTTGTCTCTGAGGAATATAGTCTATTATAAGTTGGATATAAATCAACCTCTGACTTGTGGGTGTTGGGAGGAAAATTTCCTTGGGGACTTGTAATCCAGAATCAGCCTCCTATAAATCTGCTTGGATCTTCTCCTGAAGCGTGTGGCGATGCTGGAGAGCTGATTATGGATGTGGAGCGTGGACCTGGGAGGGGTGAAATACTACTGCTCCTTCCCTTCCATCACCACGCTGGACAGATGGGTCCGAGGAGCAGATTATTTTCAGTATGTTAGAGGTGATGAGTTCATTGTCCTATTCTCTCCCTCCCAGTAAAACCAACAGATTTGAGTTTGAGATACTGGGAACTGAAAGCAAACAAGACGTAGTATAACTGGATTTGTTTTATTTGCTTTCTGGGCTTTCAGGTGTGAGAATGCACATTGGTTGCATTTTTTTTTTTAATATGTCTTTTCCTGTTCCTCAAGGGCTGGATTTTTTTTTTTTTTTAAATAGTTGGTGATGTTTTACATTTTGTAAGTGTCCCTGAGGGATGAATTTGTAGCAGTGAAAAATCCAGCTCTTCACTGGGTGTAGTGAGAAATCTTGGGAAGGAAGAACAGGGGAGGAACTGATGCCACCATATCTACAGGACTCTTGCCAGCTGGACATGAGGATGTATGAAGTTTGTCATTGAATGTTTTCTTCAAACAAAGTTTAGGTGTTGGCTTTGTTTTGTTTTCTTTTGTTTTTGGTTTGTTTTGTGTCTTTTTATGGTGTCTCCCAGTTGCTAGCAGCTCTCTTAGAGCTGCAAGTTAAGGTACTGCTTGATAGATGGCTTATGTGAGCAACTGTGGTTCTTTGGGGGCTTTCCATGAACAGCAGAATATGGTTGATGTTCCTGACCTCTTTGTAGTTGGTGAAACTCTCCCCAGAAACATGAACTGTTATTATGGCAGCTCAAAAATGTCATCCTTACCCTGTGCTGGAAGAACACCAGCAATTAGGGCAGCTTTAGTCTCTTCAGTTGCCTGGTGGATTCATTGGCCTCCAGATTACGGAGGGTGCAGGATCAGGCACCTCGTACAAGGCATAGCACTTCACTTGTCTGTACCTCATGTTGGCCACCTCCTCTTCATCCCTGTGTCCATCCTGGTTTGCACAGCACTCAGACATGGTCTTTACAGGAGATTTCTCCTAATGGGAAGAATGCCCAGTAGCAAGTGATATATAGATTTGGTTTGTGGCTTTTTTATTAACCTTTTTCTTTTATAAAACTTGCCTACTTCTCTTCTTGCTTCTCTCTCTTTTTTTCTTTTTTCTTTTTTTTTTTTTTTCTTTTTCGGTTGTGCTCTCTCCACCTTTCTCTCTCTTTAGAAGAAATTGTCTGTTCCAACTTCAGTAAATGTTTTCTCACTTGTCAGAACAAAAACAGCTGAGCCCGGTAGGTTTGTGTGTGTGTGTGTG
>VXBW01005207.1:1337745-1379164 GCA_013400375.1 Thinocorus orbignyianus | reverse complement strand
TTTTTTTTTTTTTTTTTCACGGATGCTGCTTCGGAGCTTGTCAGCATCGGCAGGTCCAGGAGAGCCAGGCTCCTTTATAGATTACATATCCTCACAGATTTTTATCTGCAGTTCGCAAGAAAGGGTAGCCTGAAGTCAGTCTTGACAATTCAGTAGAGGAGAGGGCTTTAACCACCACTGGAGCGGTGCCTTTGCCAACTGACCTGTCCTCCTCCCTGCTGGGAGGGGAGAAGGGCAGTGGATGCTGGGGACACAGACCCTCTTACAGCATCTCTATCACTGGAGAGGTCATCCTGATGTGCTGGTCATATCAGTCCTTCTGCATTTGCAGGAAACTCTACTACTTTCACCTCCCTTTGTGCTTGTTGCACAGCTGGAGGAGCCTAACTGGAAATGGAGAAGCCTGTCTCTGCCTTTCCCCATCCAGGGGAAGGTCCTCTCTGACTTGCTTTTTGGAGTCCCAGTGACAAATGATTTGTCATGAGTCAGGAGTCCTTAAAACTGTGCCTGATAAAGGCTTTTTTATTTATCTTTCTCCCAAGTGACTGTTTGGGGGTGGATGCTTGTAATTCTTTATGCATATTTCTTCTCTGCTCCTTATGTTCAAAGGGCCATGAAGCTGGTGAGGAGTCTGGGGAACAAGTCTGATGAGGAGCAGCTGGGGTAGCTGGAGTTGTTCAGCCTGGAGAAAGGGAGGCCGAGGGAAGACCTTATCGTTCTCTACGACCTGAAAGGAGGGTGTAGTAGGGTAGAGGTCCATCTCTTCTCCCAAGTAACAGGTGATAGGACAAGAGGAAATGGCCTCAATTTGCACCAGGAGAGGCTTAGATTGGATAGTAGCAGAAATATCTTCGCTGGAAGGGTTGTCAAACATTGGAACAGTCTGCCCAGGGAAGTGGTGGACTTGCCATCCCTGGAGGTATTTAAAAGACAGGCAGACCTGCTGTTTAGAGACGTGGTTTAGTGGTGGACTGGGCAGTGTTAGGTTAACAGTTGGACTTGATGATCTTAAAGGTCTCTTCCAACTGAAACTGTTCTATGGAAAGGAGCCAAATCAAAACTTCTGGCCTGGAGCATCCATCGACATGAGGTGAGCTCCTGTTCCAGGCATGACCGTGCTTGTCCCAGTTCTTGGCACAGTCTAGGCAGTGCCAGTTGTGATCTGATGCATATTGGCTGCAATTTAAAGATGTTTCAGAGTCCTCTTGCGTGTATGATCATTGACCCTCATCCCTCTCCCTCGATGGTGTCTGGGACACCGTTACCTACAGCAGTTCTGTCGGGTGGTGGAGGATGAGCTGTCAGGAGTTAAATCCAAACTGGCAGCAGGTAACCGGATTGAATTAAACCGGTAATGCCCTACTAAGCCCCTTCTCCCTCCCCTCAGCATCTCTGGAAGTGCTATTTGTCTGGACTGTAAATTAAATTATTGTTGTTGATGTCACTTCAAAGAAGGTGCAAGAATGAGTCCATGGGAGCTCCTTAGAGAGGTCTCCCGAGAAAGGCTCCTCTTAGTAAAATGCTAAGGCATCTTTTTTCCTCTGTTGTATTCTAACTTTGGAAAATTAGGGAAATGATAATTCTGTCTTTTCCACTTCAAATTTTATATATCTACAAAGAAAAAAAAAGGGCAAAAAGCCCTATAAGTGTCTTAAGTATTGTCTCCTCTTGCAAGAGTCATCATAAAAATATTTATTGAGGCCTCACTGGCTGAAAGCGTTATTTGTGATCAACATCATGAAAGTAATGGTTTGTTTTTTTTCCTATTTTAATAATACTTCAAAAAACCCCAAAACTACTCCAGAAAACCCTCATAGCCTGGAACTACTTGTTTCTGTGGCTTGGTGTTTCTTTACGAGGTATGAACCTGAAAAGGAGCAATTCCTTTCTGTTGTCAAAGCTGAGCTAGTGGTGCAAAATGAATGTTTAAAATAATGCTACGGTTTAGTAGTACACAAAGCTCCTTTAAAAGAAAGGTAAGGTGTAAACTGTATACTTTTTTTGTTTTGATTTGGTGTTTTTGTTGGGTTAGGGGGGGTGTTGGTTGGTTTGGTTTGATTTGTGGATTTTTGCTTGGTTTTGTTTAATTATCCTGGTTTTAGAGCTCTGGAGGGCCCAGTTCCCAGGGAAGAGAAGGGAGGGGAACATGGATTGTTAAGAGGATTTGGAGTGGAAGCAGTGGGGTGATGGGAAGGTTTGCAGGGAGAGAGCCAAGGCGACCTGGCAGTGCTGCCTTTCACCGCTTCCCCAGCTGTTTCCTCTCTTGCCTCCCCATCTCGGCATCATGCGACTTAATGATTTTGATATCTGCATCTCCTACTCACCTGTTTGTCCCTTTGCTAGCCTTCTTCCATCGAAAGCAGGCTGGCTTTTGTCCCTCAGGGTTGGCTGAGTGACACTGGGATGTGGGGAGATGCAGGAAGGTGGTGGAATGCACTGGGTGCCAGTGAACCTGAGAGGGGGGGGGATGGCTTTTACAGGCATGTAAATTACTGATAATAAAATAATGGAGAAGTATTCTGAGCTTTTTCAGCACTGATGCCCCAACTGAATTTCTTAGAGAGAAATTAATGTTTATTATCAGACATGTAGTTAGAAATATAAACTGGCTGTGGGCCACCTGTGGGTTTCAGAGCACCACTTGGAAATCACTGGCGTCAGGAAAATACAGGGGAAAAAAATAGCTTGGAATGCATTTAAGAGTCTCAGGCTGGTATCTTTTTATGAGCTGTAGCTAGTGAAATTTTTCTTGCTATTGCCATCTCCCTAAAGACATGGGGCTCACTCCTGTCGTGAGCCGTGGTGGCATTTAGACAGGGCTGGAAGCTGGGGCTGATGCTGACGGTAACTGAGACCACATTCTGGTGCAAGAGATGGACTTTCTGGAAGCAACTGACAAACTGATTCCCTGCATTTGTCAGTGAAAGTATGAACTTTGGAAGTCCTGCCCCCGAGCCAGCCAAGAAAAGACAAAAACCAGTCGAGGAGAGTTTCTGTAATGGGGATATCACTCCAAAAGCCAGCAGTGGTTTCTTGTTTCTTGTCTGCCAGAACGCACTGCAATCTGTCCTCCTTGAGCAGTTGTGGTGGCTGACACAAACTCTGTTTTTCAAGTAAGAAATCATCTTTTCTGCAAAACACAAAGGTCGACATGTGTATGTGCAAGCCTTCTGTCTGTGAAGGGAATAACGTAACCTCTGTCCTTTCGGGCTTCACCTCAGTTGATCTGTACCACATGTCCTTCAAGGTAAGCTGGGTAAGTGGCTAGCAGTCAAGGCAGGGAAAGAGAAATCCCATTTGAGGCTGACCTGATGCCATCTGACATTTTGCTTATTTGAAAGGAGGGGGGTTTGGTATGCACATTGTGGGGCTAGTTGTTGGTGGAGTTGCTGCAGCCCCTTATGACATATTCTTCTTTAAGGTGAATTAAAAGCTTTGTGAAATTAAGTTTCTACTTGCTGGTGAAGACTTTTCTTCTGCTGACCACCTCAGTCTCCTTGGATCCTTGACGTGCTTGTGTGCTTGTTTAACTAGGTATACAACAGCTTTCAACATCTGCATTAATTTTGTAAAGTTAAACCCTCCTTAATTATCCCCCTTCTTAGGTTTTATGGATGATGTGGTGCACGTTCCCTACTTGTAAGTGGAGCCAATACATCCTTGCCCTCTCTTTAGCCTTCCTTCTTGGAGAGGTTGAAGGTTTGCAGCATGCTTCGAAGATGGAGTTACCACTGCAGCCTGTCTCTTCCCCAGCAGATGCAATACCTTCCCTTAGGACGTGTTCAGCTAGAGGTTACTATAAATAAAGCACCTCTCCGTACTGTAATAATTTTGTTTTAAATGGTGTCTACTATCCATAAGTTTGGGTAGGAAATTCAGACTGCTGTTTCATTTGCCTTTTTTTTTTTTTTTTTTTTTGTGAAATGACATTAGTTTTGAGGCATCTTGAGGCTTTCTGTTGAGCTTGTGCCAGGGCGAGGGTTTCTTGAGCCTGCCATCCAGTTTTCCATGATCATAGAGTTTGGAGCATGCTGTCAGCATGCAGCAGATATGAGCGGTCCCACCTTGTTAGGGGAACCCTTAGGTGCCCTACCCTTACTCTAGCGCATGGGACTCAGACCTGCAGAATAGGTGGACCTGCTGCTGAGAAGTTTAAGGCAACAAAAAGAAGTTACTGAAAGTTTCTGGTTTTCTCACTTTTGAGAACATGTGATGTCTCCAGGAGGAAAGGCAGCATCTTTTCTGTTTGATCACTCTCTCCCAACATCCAGCAGCTGGCTGGTGAGGTGACTGCTCACCCATGCCATCCACGATGCAACAGCGGGCTGGGCTGGGGCTGCATTTCTCACTGTGCTCTCTACTGAGTGCAGCCAAAGAGTGGGAAGAGCCAGAAGGGAGATCTGACAGTCCCTGTCCCATGAGGACATAAGGAAGGGAACGTTGCAGCCATGAGCGAACTGGGCACTCTGCTGTTATGCTTTCTGCCCACGTCCCCTTCTACAGTTGCATCTTGTCCAACATTCCTGATTTTCCTTGGCCCAGCACTTGACTCCATGATACCCCGCTGGGTGCTCTTTAAAATGTGCTGTAATCCAGACATTGGCTCCGTGTGGTCTGTGGGCCACGGGCCAGGCTGTGGGACGGGAGCTGCTCTCCAAGGCAAGGTCCAGCCTGGCCGCCGTGGTAGCAGGTGGACCACAGCCGTGGCCTTGGGGACATCCACATGGCTGTCCCGTCCCAGATGGATGTCGACATGGGCCAAGGGTTGATGAGGACTTGCAGTTGGTGGGATTGAGGGTGCAGCAAAACGGTGAAGGACATCTGGGGATCCTCAGCGGAGCCATGCCAGGAGAGCAAGGGTCACTGCTTACACACATTTGGTGGATGCACGTAGTGGTTCTCCCAGACCCTATGTTTTGAGGCAGTAGCATGTTTTTCAGGATCTTTCTTCTTAGAAGGAATTGCATCGGGTGAAAATTCTTGCATGGAAAAGGTGCTATTGTCCTGGTGGGATCACATTTGAGACTGCCCTTCAGTTTAGAATCACAGCTGAAACAAGACTTGCATCTATTTTTTTTGTTTGTTTTTGTTTTGTTTACATTCCTAAAAATCACCCAGACTTTTTTTTCCCCCTCTTTAAAAGCAGCAGTGCTGCAAACCTCTCCAGCTGCCGTTACGAAATGAGTGAGTTATTCTAGCTAAATTGAGTAGATTGGACTGGAAACACTTCTGGAAATACTGTGCAGGTTGTGGACCAGCTGTTGGCAAAACCAGCCAGGGTTTCATACACACTGGGCCCCAAAAAAGAAACGGTATTTTGCCGTAGTGGTTGTCTTTTTTTTTTTTTCTCCTTTCTCCTTTATTCTGCTACAAGCACAATCCTGCACTTTTTAATTAAAATTTGAGCTCTCTCAGCACTGAGAGAGGAGTGTAAGTTGGTGGCATGAAAGGGCACTCATTTCCTTCATGGTAGCTGGTTTCTCTGCCTCCATCGAGTGGTTGGTGACCTGAGACAACAGCACGTGTGAGAGGACAGGGTTGAGGGAGCTTTTTTTCCCCCTCTGAATAACAGAGTTTTCTTTGCCTTTCCAACTTCCTTCATCAGCTGACTCTTCCTCTGCTGTGCTCAACGGGGGACTCAGCGGTAGAGGGAGCAAAGGAAGAGTTTGCAACGATTGAGATATCTCAGCAGAGCATCCAGTGGGGAGCAGGAGGGGTCTGTTGGGGACAGGTAGACCTGCGCTGATTTTAATCCAGGCTGGCACTTGTGAACATCTCTGTTTCCTCTAGTGGTCTCTCCACGTCTGCCTTAGTCAAATGCTCTCGGGCCCAGTCCAGGTTTCTTGGAGATTTTCTGTCTTCCCCAGAGTATATCCTAACTCTTAATTTAGGACTGTGGTTGTGTGTGAAGGATCCTGAGCCTCCTTCTCTGCCTGAGCAACCAGGACAGGTGCAGGGGGCTGGGTGGGGAGTGAGCACAGAGCGGCCCCAGTAGCTTTTGAGTTATTTTTTGGTTGGATGCATAGTCAAAAACTCTCCTAGCAGCATCTCCCCTCTTTTGCGGGAAGGAATATTACCATCAAGCAATATGGAGAGAGTGAGATTCTTCATTCTGCCGGTACTCATCTTGTTTATGAAGAATGAATCCTTTCTGACTCCCTTAAATGTTGCCTCTTCCTGGTTTGGGCCACCTCTTAATCCATCAGGTTTTCAGTCAGGGGCACACAGATAGGAATTTTCTTCTTCTATTCTTGTGTGAATTGCTCACTGTCCACTGTTGGGTATCCAGCCAGGTCAACCGAAGCCAGCATCTCCGTCCTGCCTGTGCAGGAGCAGCAAAATCCAAACGCAGTCTTGCGATCACTGGTGAGGGTGAACTACCATTAGATTCTGAGTGAGTCCAGCTTTAATGCCTTGCTGTTGGGGATATTTGAACATAAGAAAGACCTTTTCCTCAGCTGTCCGAAAGAAAACACCCTAAACACTTAAGTGTTGTATTCAGGAGTCTGCAGCTTTCCCCAGCCAGTTGACCAAGAGGTTGACAGAACTGCTGAGATGCTGCTGGTTATGTCCTATCTGCTACTGTGAGCAAGTTTTTACTCCCTTAGAACAACTTGAATTAGCCTTTGAAGATTTAGATGTTCTGCTGTGCACTGAATATAGCATTTAAAACAAAACAAAAAAAAAGGTGGATGCTAGGCTCTCTGTCATTCTTCCTACAGAAAACCTTGGAGGTGTTACAGGAGTTACTGCTTCTACCAGTTCCTTACAGCCTTCCTTGACCAAAGACTTGCTTCCTTTTCGATGCATTTTAGCAGAAGCATGATATTTGGAATGTTGACAATTCATTTCTTGTTGCAGAGTAGTGACAACAAAGTCCAGCAGCTAACTTTGCAGCACCAAACGGAGGTTTGAAAATGGTGCTTGTGGTCCAACAACATGTGGCTTCCAATAATGGCTTTAAATTGGGCCACGCTCTGCTTTTTTGGGGAAGACAAGGTAGTGGGGAGCTATGACTCTGTGGCTGAGTAGGTGGGATATAGCAGGGAGATAAGCTACTGCATCCTCTCTCCTCTCCAATGAGACACTGTAGATGAGACACGAGTGGCGTTCATGGTGACATGGTTAGGTGACCTCCCAGGACCTTGCTTAACTCGGAGTGAGAATTTCATTGCTTTACCGTTATGACAACTTTAGGGGGAATTTCACTCTTAAGCAGCTTTGTCTTAACTTGCATTGTAGCTTGAATGAAAACAGGCTGTGCATGAGGTCAGAGACCCTGCGTACCTCGTCTGAAACCCAAAAGAACTCGGTGAACTCTGTAGATAGCTTTACGAGGTGTACTTGAGATTGTAGTACTCCAACATGCTGCTTTAGAGTGCCACGTGAACTATTTGGCTGGGACTTCTGGTTGTGGACTCCACGTGCTTTGAAAAGCACTGTTCTCTAGGCAGGAAAAAGGAGGATCTGAGGGGGCTCAAATTGCCTTGAGCGGCCTCGGAAATCCTCCGCTGGACTGTGCTGAGTGAGACCCTCGTTCCTGGCATTGGTGGGGAGGGATATCACCCTTTGGAAGCTTTTCAGTAGCATGAAATGCCGTCCCTCCCAGCCTGCCCACCCCACAAGGCTGGGTTTTTCCCCTGCCCCCTCTCGCTGGTGGAGTTTTTGTATGTACAAAAATTTTGCCTTGAAGTGTTCAAACTTGGGTTATCAGCACAAATTGCTTTCCCGTCTCTCTGAGGTGTAAAAAAAAACCAACAAAACACAACCATTTTGAATGCTTTTTGAGGAGTTATTTAAGTGCAGTAGGTCATCAATGTATTGCACATATTATGGCCATGCCTTGGCATTTGTTTTGCGTTTGTAATCCAACACCCAGCTGCTTCGGCCTCCAACTCCAGGCAGCTATTTAGTGGCTCAGTTAGTGTGGAGGAATGCATTGTGGTGCTGTTTACTTCGTTATGTGCAAGGCTTATATGGAGTACAGTGAAGTTCAATTAAAAAAATAAAAGAAAATATACCCCAACACTGAAAACCCAGGCTAGGAAGTGAAAGCTTAAGGCAGCTGTTAACCAAAGTCAGGTTAGAGGGACCTAACAGGGAAAATTTGGGTTATGTTCTGCGGTCATTGCAAGCATTCTTGGTGATGAGAGCAGAGATTACTTACAGTGTGATAGGGAACTGGACCAAGAAAGAGGGGGGAAAAAAAAAGCATCAATCTCCTCCTCTGCTGCAGCTGTTCTGTTGCTTCTCCATCTCTGGCTGAGCAAAAAACACTTGAAAACCCCACCCAGAGCAGTAAATGGGGCTTTCCTCTGGGTATGCCCAGTTTGTGCTGGTCCTGATCTAGGTTCATGTTTCAGTTGTAGATACGGTGGATGGTTTCACCCGGCGTTTCCACATCCCCAAACTCTCTAGCTTTACTGAGGTGCCCGTGTGCCTTAATTTATACCTGGTGTGGTAGTGAAAGTGTGTGAAGTCAAGATGAATTGAATTCATTACGTTTAGCTGGATAATTAGGATGCTGCTAGCTGGTTACGTAAAGCGTGGTAGTAAGCAAAGCTTTTGATCAGCTGATGAGGATTTTGCACGTATTCCTGCTGAGGTTCTCTAAGTCTCCCGGGGGGTGAGGAGCCTCTTAAGAGGATAGAAGGTATTGAAATCTTGCAGCTCTGGGAGAAGGGGGAGAGGGCAGAGCTCTTCCTGCTCCTTAGCAGGTGGAGATTGTCATGACGGTGTCTTCTCGGTGGCCTAATAGATTCTCATGACAGACAAGTATGTTGTCTCCGAAATGAGGAGTGATTAATGGAGGGCTATTCCCGTCCCCGTGCTGCAACAGCTGGGGTTGGAGGAGGGAGCTGATATTAGGTGCTATTAGGTCTGTAAAGAGACCTAATAGCAGCCTTCCAGTACCTGAAGGGGGCTACAGGAAGGCTAGGGAGAATCTGTTTACAAAGGCTTGCAGCAATAGGATGAGGGGCAATGGCTTTAAGTTGGAGAAGAGCAGATTTAGATTGGGTATTAGGAACAAATTCTTTACTCTGAGGGTGGTGGAACACTGGAACAGGTTGCCCAGGGAGATGGTTGAGGCCCCTTCCCTGGAGATAATCAAGGTAAGGTTCCATGAGGTCCTGGTCTAGTTAAGGATGTTCCTGTGACTGTGAGAAGGTCAGACTAGATGACCTTTGGAGGTCCCTTCTGGCCTGGATAATTCTTTGATACAGAAAAATATGAGGGAGCTCAGCCCTTGTCCATGACTGTCACGCTAATGAATGAGTTTGGTGGGGTCAGGGTGAGAGTGGTTAACTGGGCTCCCAGTTTGGGCTGAACGCAGCAGGGAACATGGACTAGGTGTTGCCAGAAAGAAGTGAAAAATGTGCTTTTCTGAACTGCAAGTGCTGTCTCTTGGAAGAGTCATGGCACTACAGTGGTACCTGCAAATGCTCCAGCAAACAGAATGTGACTCTCAGTCATGGGGTTTTGCTGGTCTGAAGTGTTAGTACCCGGCTGGGTCACTTCATGATTTTGCTAGAAAACAGCCATAACATTGTCCTTCTGCTTTATAACACGTGGGCCTGTTGAACTCTGATTTCTTTAAAAAATAATGTATGGCCTGAAAAGAATAAAGATGGGATTAGGATATAAATCTGAAGGCACCTTGGCTCTATGACCTGGGCACCCTAGGCAGCAGGGTTTGTTTTCTTGGTTTTTTTTTTTTTTTTTTTTGTTTTTTTTTTTTTTTCCGAAAATTGGGCTAGGGAGCCATAATTCGATTTTTTTTTTTAAATTTTTTTTTTTTTAGGCTTGGGGTGTTTTTTTTTTTTTTTCTTTTTTGTTTTCCCCATTTGCCATTGGGCTTTCTGAAGATGATATCATCCCTTTTAACTTCTCACTGTTCTTATGTGGAAGAAACATGTGATGTTCCCTGTCGTGGTACAAGAATACATCCAGGTAGGCAGTCTGGAGAGCTGGATGGACACAGCTATCTAGCACAGCAGGTTTAAAATGCATTTGGTTTTATTTGAGCAAAAAGTCCCTTGGCGTATGTAGCTGCATCTGACTTGGTGTTTATTTTTTGGGTTCGGAGATCTGCCCTAAAGCTTGTGCTATCACCGACACATTTTTTGGGGGATGCCGTTATATCCAGCAAGCAAAGTGTGCTGGGCTCTAGGAAGGATTTAATGAGCAAAGGCTGGAGCACTGACCTTTTCTGCCTGTACTGTTTTGGATGTGATCCTGCCATAGAGCTTGGTGTCTGACTGCCCTGTGTTTGTGGCTGGAGTCAGGGCTTTATCACCCTAACTCAGCATTGCTTATTTAATCCTGTGACAGGAGTTCTGTTTCAGTACCAAATGGAGAAACTCCTTTTTATTTCTTTCTATTTCCCCCCTCCCCCCCCCTTTTTTTTTTTCTCTCCCAGAGGAATCAAACTTGAAGACAATGAGGGAGACAGTGGTCTTCTCCTACTGTCCTTCCTGAGGTGTTGAAGTGATGGAGGCTGGGGAGTGAGGTGGTGGGACTCCTCCCAAGGGTCTCCTAAAAACAGGTCCAGAGGCAGCAGTCTTTAGAAATGGAACTCTGCGCCGTGGTCCCGTGTTGAAAAGAGAGGGGGAGGAAAAATAATCTAAGCCTATTTGTAACAAAGCAAATCAGAACTAGTATTTTATTGAGAAGGGACTGAGACATCCCTTAATTCCAATAAGCTCTTTGTCCTTTACAGCCGCAGTAAAGAAGGATCTTCCTGCCTCAAAGCTGATTCTTCCAGAAGGGTTTCCTCCGTGTACCACAGCAGTCTTTAGATTCAGAGAGGTGTTGGATCCTGCAAATGTCTTCAGCTGCGAATTGGTTATTATCCAGCTATTTTTGTAGCACAGGGCATGTAAAAGTGGCTGTGTGGATTTCATTTGCCTGTTTTCCCTGTCAGCGTAGGTTAGGTATCTTGTCATACTCTGCGGTGGCTTTCATTAAAGTGGTTTCCAAGCAATAGCACTTCAGTGGGTTTGTTTTCTTTCTTTCTTCCTTCCTTTCTTTCTTTCTTTTTCTCTCTCCCTACTTTTCCATTGGCACGTTTCAGGTTTGAGAACTGTCAAAGGGAAGGCGGGCAGGGCAGGTTTTTGGTGTTTTCTCACCCAGCCTGCAAATTTTTCCCCTGCAACCTGGGACCAACTCCTACCTGTGCCCCATTTCTCCAGGCTCCCGAACCTTTGTGGTACCAGGCTTAAAAAAAAAACCTCACCCCACAACCCTAACTGATGCTTTCTTCTATGTTATGGGATAGTCTAAAAATAGTGTTCTGCCCTTTTTAACAGAAGCATGTATTATTAAAGAAAGAATGAATAGGCGACAGAACGGGAATAAAATCCCCCTTCTTGCTGAAGATGAGCTTTTAAAAACCTCTAAGCCAAAATACTTGATCCTTTGTAAAATGGGAGCTCCTCCTTCAGTGCCGCAGTGTAAACTTTGAATTTCTCAGCAAGTGGTGAGGTGGTTGTTTGTCTTTGCAAATTTAGTTCCCAGGTGATGGGTGGGTTATTTTTTGTTGTTTTTTTTTTTTCCTTTGGTTGTTGTTTGTTTGGGGGTTTTTTGCTCCGAGGGGAGCAGCAGCAAGGATGAAGCTGGAACCAGCATTTTTCCAGACAACTCTATGTCCTTGTGTTTTTGCCAGGCGCTCGTAGGTGGTTTATATATAGTGATAATGGGGCTGATTGTATTTATTTTGCCTGGGATGTAGTGGTATAAAATCCTCCTAAATTGGGCTGGTAGCATCTGACACTGCACAGTCATTCACGCGGGTGCTGCGGTGTGTAAAAACGATCCCGTGCTGCTGCGGTAGCATCTTATACTCTCTGCTGGCACAAATCAAGCGAACAAGATGCCCTGTGTCTTTTCTTGTCTGAATGACCGGTTGGGACAAATTATTGAAGGGTGTTTTATAAGCAGCAGGCTCTTCTCGTTGGCTCGGTTTTCTGTGTGTTGCTGGTGTGTATAATAAGCAATTAATGTCTATGCATTTAATTTTAAAGGACACTGTAAATAACAGGTTTTACTTCCCTCCCCCAACTGTTGCATTGAATTTCATTCCCTTTAATTATACTAACAAATGTGGAAAAAAATATAAATATTTATAGTGGACTGTGTGGCTTCATTCCATGAGTGTGTGAATGTCCCAAGGTTGATTATAATCTTCCATTCAATCACAAATCAAAAGTGTCTATTATACAACTTCAAGAATGAAGCTCCAAACTTCTGCCAAAGGCAGAATGAGACAGCATCAGATGTCGGGAATGTTGTCAGTATGAACCATGGTGTGACTGGCCAATACATTTTTGTTATCCCTCTTTTTCTGAGCTGCTAAAAAGTGAATTATATGGCTGTAATTCTGATGTGACAGTGCATTTTCGATGGTGCCAATAACTAATTTTTGGAAAACAAATGTCAAGCATTGTGCTTTGACGTTGACTTTGATTCCCTGTGCCTTTTTGAGTTTTAATTTGTCAAAGCATGTTTAGCCAGGCATATGAAATGGTGGGTACACAAGTATTTTTCACATCTTTTATTACATTTAGTGTAAAACCTCTACTTCTATTATGGCATTTATATCCCAGGTTTCTCTCTGACAGTTGAGTTTCTTCCCACATCCTTTCAATGCGTTTTGGTCACAGGAGAAGCCATCCTCCTGGCAGACCTGGGTGTTACTGGGAATGCTGTATATCCATTCATCTTGAAAAGTATCACAGAATCTTCATGATTGGAAGGGACTTCTGAGGTTGAGTCCAACCATATAGACACAAAACCCCGCTACATCTTGGCCACTAGAGCATGCCACATCTGAAGTGCCACAGCTACATGTTTCTTAAACAACTCCAGGGATGGTAACTTAACCACCTCCCTGGATAGGTTGTTCCAGTGCCTGGCCACTCTTTCATAAAGTAATTCTTCTTAATACCTTCCTATTATATTAGCAGTGTAACCCTTTGTATGTCCTCAAAATGTTTTTTTACCCATTTCCTGCTTTTTTCCCCTCCCTTGAAAGGTGCTGTGCCATTACGGAGTTGGGTCTTCTCTTGCTGCAATAAGAATGTATAAACTCGAGTGGAGCTGTAGAAGGGTTGAGTATTGATCAGTTGGTGGGGAAATAAGAGCTAAAAGTTTGATATTGTTTAAAACTGGTTGGTTTGCATTAGCACATGCCTGCTTTTGCTTTATGACCGTGTGGCTGAGAAGAAAGGAAAAAAAAACCCAAACATCTCAGCTTTCACCTCTGAACATTTGATTGTCACTTAGGGTTAGTGCTGTGAGCAGCTCTTGGTAGATGAATTCCCCAGTCCCTCTGCTTCATCTCTGCTGAGCTGCTGGGACTGTTTGTGTGGGCTCTGGTTGTGTATCTACATTAAGCTCCTCCTAGGAGGACTCATCTGAGCTTTTTGCAGATGAGAGGAAAAATTATACATTAAAAAAATACATATGCCTATATAAAAAGGATATAAATAAAAAAGCATTGCAGCTGTAGCCACTGAATGATGGTCTGTTTGATTAAAATTTTCTTTAAAAGAAAATAAAGAGAAGACTTTAAAACGTTTTTTTGGTTCTTTATTAGCTATTCTTTTTTGTATTGTTCAACTGCTGTAAGCCAGCCAGGTAGACTTTTAGTGGTACCGATTGTATTTTATAAAGAGTCCAGCATAATGAGAGTCCTAACTGGAGCCCGTAATAGAGACAGTGGTCATTATTGGCAATAAAAACTGGCAAATTTGGTGGTAGTGTCCTGTGATTTTTATAACTTCAGATGTCTATCTTACATTATGCTTCTCAAATTAGGAATTTAAGACTTGAATTAGATTAATATTCCCACAAGTTTCATGATTTTTGTTTTGATTTTGAAGACCTGAAATAAAATCGCTTTGGTTTATTGCTCATTTGCCTCCCTTCTTATTATGGAAGAGGACTGAAGTGGTCAGGTGAAATGTAACTTTTTAATAGGTGTATGTAGGATTATGTAACTTTTTAATAGGTGCTTTCAACTGCAAATAGGAGGTTAAGCCTTGAGTAGAATACATGTCAGACATAGATTTCTGTCCTTTTTGTTGTTGTTTAATTTTTAGCTTTTAAAGTAAGCTGCAGTGATGGGCAACTGTTACTTACTACCCTGTTGTCAAGACTCCTGGCAGTTGTTCCTTTGGCCTCTTCTCCAGCCACCAACCCTCCAGCCATCCCTACTGCATCGACTCTGTGAACATCATAGAATCACCTAGGTTGGAAGGATCCTTTCAGATCATTGAGTCCAACCATCAACCTAATGCTCCCAAAACCTTCACTGAATCATGTCCTTCAGCGCCATGTCTACCCATCTTTTAAATACCTCTAGGAATGGTGATTCTACCACTGCCCTGGGCAGCCTGCTCCCCCAGCCTTTCCTTCCCTCTTTCAGTGTTCCCTCTATCCTCAGTATCACATGATTTTATTTTTTTTGAATTATTTTTTTTTAAAGCTCTTTTTCCTCATCTTTAAAGAGTCTTCCCGGCTCCCTCTCTAGTCACTTAGGTGATGTGATGCTTTGCTGTGTCACTTGAATGATGCCAGCCTTAATCATCCATTTGTCTGGCTCTCCTGTGGGTGACCTCAGCTGCTCTTTCATGTTCTCCTTAAACAGGTCCATAAAGACACTTCTTTTTCCTCCAAATTGTTCTTTAATACTCTGGGGATCCTACAGAGTGTTGGTATTCACGCATGCTAGGAGACAGGCCCTTTTTATTTGTTCAGATAGATAATTCAAGGAGTACAGGAGACATAGGTCCATAGGAGGCTGAGGGTTTTAACTTTCCAAACCCCATGAATTTTAGATGGTGCCTGTGTAAAATCACATTATCTGTGTGTTGTCTTGTGGATTTCTGCTTCTGTCTCTATTGCTCTCCCTTGCCAGTGTTTCAAATGGTGGGGTGGCAGCACAGAGAGGGAGGAAGGGCAGGAATCTTTCCTTCTGTGCTTGAATGATTTCTAACACAGTGAGAGCTTGGTCCTGTTTTGATATTACTTTAGCTTAGGTCTTTTCATTGAGTGACTTGCAAAATTCCCCAACACCACCATCCACTGCCAGTGTCCTGGGACTAGCTTGTCCTCCATGTTGTGGGCAGGCAGCTTTCACATGGCTTTTGTATAGACCACAGTGACCTTGAGATACTCAACAACAACCCGTTTTATTTTCTTTTGGACCCTTCCTAAAGTTGGAGTAGATGACGTATGTGGTGTGGTTGCTGGTAAGGCTAGTCCAGCTCCATAATTCAAATGAAAGTGCTTGTGAAACGCTTCCCTTGTATTTTAACCTCAAGTCGTGCCATGCAGGGTTCTCCATGGCCATGCACTGGGAAAGAGGACTTGTGCTCACCACGCTGGCGCGCTCTGCTGAGGGCATTTACTATGTAGCTTTTGTCGTGTGTAATAAAAGTCATATTTACGGGTTGGTAGCGCACACTGTCCTGCTCCTGAATAGGGCTGATTTGTACTTCACAGCCCAGGAGGCACCCAAGTGTTTGCCGAGGGTGAGAGCGGTCGGAGCTAACTGGGAGCCAGGCACAAGAAGGAGGGGGAGAAAGCAAGGTCCTAATTTTTCTAAAGGAAAGCATGGCCGAACACCTGCTGTTCCCCAACAGAATAATATGAATTTGCATCAAAAAGGGGTCCCAATCAGTTGTGCTGGCTGCTTTTGAGGAGAGCAGTTGTGTCTGGAGGCATTCTGTTGGGGGAGATGTCTTCCAGTGAAAGCATTTTCCACACAACGGCCGTGGGGCCCACCTCGTGGCTGGCATTTAGAGAGGGGTGGAAATGCTATTTAAATTTCAAATGGACTCAAGTTTTCACAGTTGCCATGTCAATAGATCAAGTTCCTTGAAATACATTTTAAGCGGAGTTTACACAGAGCCGCAGGAGCCCGCATTGACTCCAAGGCCTGCCTTTATTGTGCCTCCAGCAGTGGTAAGTCAATATGGCATATTGAAAGCAGCTCTGCTCCGCCGCCGAGTGAAAGTTAGCAAATTCCCCCATCTCCTTCCAGCTCTTTTCTTGGGTAGCAGCATGTTTAACTAACCGAAATGGTCTTTTTTTATTTTTTTTTTCTTCCTTTTTTTTTTCTTCTTTCTTTTCCCTGCCTTCTTTCTTCTTTCTGACTTGTTTTAGGAAGGCGGTAATTAGATCAGGCTATTAAACTCATCACACCTGCCAAAACCCCCGTCAAGGCAAGGGTGAGAAACCAATGTGATACAAGGGAAGGTAACAGGAAAACAAGTGGGACAAGGGTGGTGCTGATAAGGGCCAACAGTTGCTTAGTACAGAACAATAGAAAATAAAACTCGGAAAACAAGACCGGCCAGAAGAGTGGTCGTATTTCATTGCAGGAACTGATAAAAGTTGCAGACCGTAACTCCAGCGGTTCCAGGAACAACATCTCCTGGGAGTGACCCAACGTGACCCTCCCTCCAACTGCTACCCTTGCCTAATTGTGGTTCTTGCTCGTTTATCTTTGTTCCTTACCCAAAATACTTTCAAACCCTGTACATCTAGGGCTTGTGGCAGGTGTGGGTTGTGGGCAGAAACTGCTGGAGATGATGTTGTCTTCAAATAGAGGTGGCATGGGATCTCCCAGTGTGGCTGGAGGTGGCTGCTCCTGGGGAAGGCTCTGAACTGTGTCATTATCAGCTGATCTATCAGGGTACGAATGTACCTGACATAAATGTTATGGGTTAAAACCACTTGAGTTTTGGGGTTTTCCCCCCTCTTTTTTTTTTCCTGGGGGAGTGGTGCATGGAGCAATGTGTTGTGCTTCTGCGGGCTGTTGTTCATGGCTAATGCTGGAATCAAATGTTGTCTCTGGTCTTCTGGCATGTGTCTGCATTTGGTGTGTGGGTGCGTGCAATGAGTCTACAGTGCTGGAAACTTGTCATTTCTACAAGACATGTTTGCAATGTTCGGGAGACGTTGTATATGCTTCCTTCTCCATCATCTGCTCATGCGTGAATTTTATCTTCTTGGTGTGACTACCATAAAGGCTATCACTATTAAAAATGCTTATTAACCATTTCTTGCTGGGCCTTCCCAGTGGATATGTGATTCTGAATGTCTCCTATCCATGGTGAGTGGATGCCAGCAGGTACTTTATTTTGAGTTTGACTTGATTTGGTATTTTAAGATGTGGCACGTTGCTCTCTCTCTGCAGTCCTCCTCTTTGTGCTGGTGTAGCGTGTGAGGAAGCTGGAGCAGTACGGAAGCTGGAGTCTAGACTTTGAAATTTAAATGCTGTGGTATGAGTTGTTTTGTTTCTGTTTGGATTTCGCCTACCACTTTTATACCCTAGTGCTACCCTGCCAGGATAAATCGCTTTTGAGGTGACCACGCATTTCCTGAGACGTACTGTTAATTTAAGCAAGCAAACGAATGACCTGGCAAATCGCCGTGTGACGTTGGGCACCAATGATGGAGCCTTTGATTCTGCAACCCAGGGAGTGTTCCTCTCATTTTCCAGGCCTCTGGTGAAGCTCTGTGATTGCAATGCCCAAAAAAGGATGACTAGATTTACATTCTACCAGAAATAGAAGGTGACATTGGAGAAACATATGCCTTGATTCCTAAATGAGGAAAAAGAAAATATTTAGGAAGTAAAGACAGTTCTGTGACTAATTATTTTTGATTGTTTTCTTTATAAAAAAAGATCAAGATTGTTAGCGTGCTTCTTCCCCTCCAAAACATCTACAAGTGATCAGGCTACCAAACAGACTAATTAGATGTCAAATAGACCTCAGTTCTTAAATTGGTTTAGTTACACAGTGCAAAACATCACATTGGGAAGCAGATGGCGTGTCATTTTTAATATGTCTCGTAACTTGCCTGAAACCACTTCAAAGTTTCCTTAAAGAAAACGTTGCTACTACTGACCAAAAGAGATGCCACCGAATAACTTGGCGTAGCAGCAAGCTCTTGGGCGAGTGCCTTGAAGTATTGTTGGTGTCTTCAGACGCCTAGAAGTAGAGGCATCTTCTTAAAAGGGGTTTATGTTCAGAGGATAAAGAGCTGATGCTCTCTTAAAAAATTGGGACCCGTTAAGTTTGTCCAAATCGGACATCTAAAAAAAGGCTACAATATAATTAGTTTTGAAAAAGTGTGCAGACTATACAATAGTTTAATTGGCAAAGCCTTTTGGGCTAACCCTTCCTTCGAAATGCTGTGTTACACTGGAATCTAAAAGACACATTGAATAGGAACATAGAGAACCAGAATCCCCACAGCAGCTGGGGGAACTCTTATCCGTGTTTGCAAAAACATGAAAATGGCTCAGTATCTTGTAACGTAAGTCATTACATCATTAATAAAAACAGCAGTTAAGTGTTGCCAGGCTGTTCCGTTGCAACCTTAATTACTGAAAGAGTAGGAAATGAGTGTTTGAGTGAAAACCAGGTTCAGGATTGTGGTGGAGATTTAAGTAATAACCAAGTGGAGGGAGAGCTCAGCTCGAGTGATCAAAATGAGGAGGCAACCTCAGCTATGTTTGAAATCCCTACCTAAATATGCTTCAGTGGCTATGGAGGGTGTGTTTGCTGCACAGGGGGAAAAGACCACGAGATGCTGACCATAGCAACGAAAACAGAGTTGGTAGTAGGTGAAGAGATGAGATTTTTTTTTTTTTAATAGGCTCTACTATATATAAATAGTAAGTTTAAGTATCCTCAGATGATTTAATGCTTGAAGAAACACCTCTTCCGGTTATAGGTTTCATTAAATATTATTAGAACAATATTGGCTTAGGTTGGGGTGAAAATTAGAAAATACATCAGTATAGAGAAAATAAGGTGGAAGGTTTAATTTCTCTCTAATATTCTTTGTTCATACATAGCAGTAATTTTGTTACTTAAAATTCGTATTTCTAAAGGGAAGTGATAAATGTGAAGGATTAGTTCCAAATTACTGTTGTGTAAACTTCCTAACTATATTCTTCTTTTATCACAAAATAACCTGGAATAGTGGAGTCTCCTCTCTCCCTTCCATTCCTCCTTTCCTGAACTCATAAGCGTCAGGAGGAGCAGGATAAGCTTTGCCATGGGGCATCTTCTTGTCAAAGATGCTTAATTGGATCCGAGTCTACTAATCTAATATATGAACAAATACTGAAGCAATTAATTGTGTTGATTTAAAAGCCATTTCCCCTCTTTTCTTTCCGATTCTCTCCTCACCAAATCTCTTTCCATATTCATCCTGTTGGCAACAGGCCATAGGTTGTGATATTGGGGAAAGTATTGACTGTTTTGGGTCAGGAAGCTGGGGCTGGCAGGGTGAATGCTATTTTAGGAGGGAAGGAGGAGACATAGGAGTTGGTTCAGATGCAGTGGTGGTAGGGGAATGCTTTCTGCTGGGATGAAGTGTGATCCAAAACCCACTGTTGGGTGTGGGACCTTTGGTCATCCTCATTGGGAAAGAGGAACACCGGGCTGGATGACACCTCCCCTGGGCAGGGAAGAGGGGAGCTGGCCCTTTTGAGTTGTTTTCGCACCCTTTAGTCCCCCTGCTGGTAACAGAGTTTATAATTAACCTCATTAATACGGTATAGAGGGCCTCAATCAATCTCTGAGTGATTGCTCCCAAGGTTATCTTACTAAAGGACTATAGATAAGTGTGTTTGGCACCAGAATGTGCTGAAGATCTTTGTCTGTGGCGCTAATTGCTTGTGTCATCCTTCCCACTGCCAGCTACACGCAGTTGTGGAGGTTTTCCTTGTTGGCCAAGAGTTTCCTCAGAAAGAGAACAGCCTTGCCTCTGTTTTTGATCATTTTATATGGCAGTGGTTGTTTTTTGGTGCTGCTTAGGGGGAGTTGAGGAGGTGGAGGCAGTTTGGAGGGGAACTCTCTGTGAACCCACCGGAGAACTGGGTGGTTTTGAAAGGTGCTTCTCACCTTTGGGTGCTTTGGAAAAATCTGGTTTTATAAGAAAGAAAAGAACAACCTCAAACTGAAGGTGTGAAACAAGAAGCAGAGTGGCTTGCCCTTTTTTTTCCTTGCTTCTCCAAAACGGGAGTGCATGGTAGCACGGAGCTGCATTGAGGTCATGGAGTTTTCAGAACAGCAGCCAGGTGGAGGAGAAAGGAAAAGTGAACACACAAAATAAAGGGGATTAGTTTGGGATTTTGGGGGAGAATGGCTGTCTGGTGTGTTTCTTGGTAGGCTGCTTTCTTTTGAGTGAAAATCAAGTCATCTCTTTTTATTTGGCTCTTGGCACGGCTTTAGTTTTTGGTACCTGCTGGGTTTCGTCCCACATGGCTTTGCAGACCCTTCCACATTTTTGCTAAGGATTTATGGGTTTTGAGGAGCACCTTTTAATAACGTTGGCAATAAAGTCACTTTTATTTGCTTCTTTCCTTGACCCTTCAGAAGTAGTCCTGGGATTCTTAAGGGTCTTTGCATCAGTAGCTTTAAACTCCTAATCCTTGGAATTACAGTAGTGCTTCAGCTGAAGGACTGGGACCTGTTCAACTCTTTTTCTTTTTTGTTTTCTTTACCTGGAAGGCAGAGCAAGACTGGAAACTTAATTTTGTTGCAAAGGAGTTGCGGAAACTTTCAGCATGACCATGCTTTTTATCTCACTGTGGGAATTCAGATGCCAGAGCGTTTAGGAGGAATTTGGGGGGGAGCAGCTGGATTCTGGGGTGTCTCTGCTGATGGTCAGTTGTGGATGTTTGCTCACCTTCGCCATGGGACTGAATTACTGGCTTCATTTCCTGGCATGGGAAAAGGTGTCGGAGTGAGGAACAACTCTACTGCCTATCTCACACATTGAATCCTGCCTTGCTTGTTATTTTAATTACAAATATTTTGTTTATCCATTTGTTCTCATGGGGGCTGAACTTGAGCAGTAGCCCCTTGACAAGAATGACCCAAGAAATTTGACTTTTGTTATCAAAGCTGTTTTCAGTAACTGTAGTTTTTGTTTGTGCTACGTCTTAAAAAAAAACAACCAAAAAACAAACCACAAAACCAGCCCTTTCAGCAGCCTGAATTAGTGGGCTGCAGGAGGATGGGAAGGCCCAGTAACCACTTCCCCCTTTTTATTTTCCATAAAGTGCAAGCATTTTAAACAGAAAACCTGACAAGTCATTTCCTATCATGCATTGTAATTATCTATTATAATATGGAATAAAGGATTAATTAGTTTTCAAGCTGCAGATATGATTTAATTAGTTTTCAAGCAGTATCTGAAGCACCTGTCTCAGCAAAATGAAAACGCTTTCATTAAGGGGGAAGAAATAGAGAGAGAACTATTCCCCAAAATCTGAGACATTTGAGTGTTCTCTGTAGGACACATGTGCTGACCTCAGGGAGGTCACGGCAGAGAGGAAAGGACCCCAAAGGAGCGTGGTTTTTATTTTATTTTTAAAACTACAGCCTCACTATTATATTTAATAATAATAACAACAATAAAGTTAATATCATAATATGATATAATAATTATATAACTATCACATATTGTATTACTTATATATTATTATAACTACATTAACCATGTAATAATGTCATAATATTATATTGATTAATAACAGTTATTATATTTGTTGTGGCTGCACCATCCCTGGAGGGGTTCAAGGCCAGGCTGGATGGGGTTTTGAGCAACCTGGTCTGGTGGGAGGTGTCCCTGCCCATGGCAGGGGGTTGGAACTGGATGATCTTTAAGGTCCCTTCCAACTCTGACCATTCCATAATTATTAAAATGCCAAAATAATAAAGGTTATACAAATGAAAAATAAGAATACTCTGCAAGAAACTAATTTGCTGCTGCTTCTCCACCCCAAAATCATATTTCAGGGGTACTCCCTGAGAAGAGTTTTCCAAAGAAATGAGAGTTTTGCTTTTTGGAAGTGGGAAAAGTGGACCGTTCCTGAACACCTTTTTTTTTGTTTTGGGGGATTTTTTTGCTTGTTTGTTTGTTTTTCTTCCTCCTTTCCTCCCCCCTCACCCTCTCCCCACCAGTATCTAAAGATTTTCTTGGTGCGTATGTTTTTTCCCCTTCCATGTCCTTTTCTACCCACTACCTTCCCAGGCAGGCGCAGGGTGCAGCGTGCTTTCTTCCTGTAGTAAGTAGGAAAGGTCACGCTTCCCCACGGTGGCTTTTTTGGCTGGGGTTATTTTTAACCCCGAACAACCCATCCCCACTTCTTCTTTTCTTCTTTCCTCTCCCAACCTCCATCGCACGCGACGGGGTCTGCGGGAGCAGAAGAACAAACCACTTGCACTCGAGATTTTGTTTGTTGTTGCTGTTATTTTTATTTTTTTTAATTTTTTTTTAACTTTTTGTTTTTTGTTATGATTATTTTTTTTGAACCGCTGGGGCTCTGCGGTTGGGTTGTGCCTGGTTGCTCGCCAGCAGCTATAAATAGCCTTGTGTACAAGCAAAGAAGTGCCTGAATGAGGTTGAGCGGCAGGAAAGGAAAAGCCCCTTTTGGCTTCCAGCTGGCTGCCGGCCAAGCAGCGCATTGCTTCAGCAGATGAGTGTTTTGAGGTAGCGTGGGAAGGAGAGAGCAGTGAGTAAGATGGTCTTTCTCCGGTTAGAGGTGTGTGTGGATGTCTGCCTGTGTGTGTCTTTTGTTGGTTTTTTTTTTCTTTTCTTTTTTCCCAGATTTTTATGAATGGCTGGGATGCCATGCCGGCAGGGATGCTGCAGCTGCTGGCGGTTTCCTACCGAGATTTGATCCCTCGAGGTGTTAATTAGCCAGCCTTGGGATGGATGTAGTGGTGAGGATGCTCTGGAGGATCCCTGGTGAGGTGTGGCTGGGTTGGGAATCGGGTAGGTTTTGGTTGTGATTTTGCTGCTGTGTTTTAATGTCGGTTAAGTTTCTTCTCCCTTTTTTTTCTGGCCTGGAAGAGTGCCGTCACGTTTGAACTGGGGTGTTGTGTGTGTTTAGGGGTGTTCCATCTCCAGTGCTTCTCATGATGGGTTGTGATTGATCTTGGTGGGGTTTGGGACATCCAGGCTCAGAAAATGGGAATGGTCCTTCTGCAGTGGAAGGGATGGGACTCTTGTGTGTTGCTCCCTCTGCCCCCATCATATCCAGAATGAGCTGCTGGCTGGGCACCCATAACCCCAGATCCCCTTCCTTGTACCCAGGCTTATTGTTCCTGCAGGGTGGTGATGGTTTCTTGCATTACCCTAGCCGTTGACCCTTGATGTATATATTTTTTTCCCTTCAAATGCGTAGATAACTTAATTTTGATCAAGGACTTTGCCTGAGAAATCTTTTGTCTATTCATATATTAGAAAAAGAAAAAGTGCCTTTAAGTGCTATATATAGAAGCATGGATTAAATGGCGTTGTTACTATTGAATTAAATGAGTTTTTATCAGAACACTTAGAGACACTTTTTCAATAAAACCTGAATAGAACTGGGGAAAACCTGACTCTTCTCTGTCCAGTTATTTCAGCTTCACTGAAAGGCTTTCTAGGAAGAGCTGCAGCTCAGCCTTGAGCGCCTGCCAGGGCTGTGGGAAGGAACGAGGATGAGGGGAGAGTCTGCTGTCTTTGGCTTTCAGTTTTGAAAAGAAAAACAGCAACAAGGAAAAAACTCTACCAGTTTTCCTTTTTGAGCATAGACTGGATTGGCTAAATGTTACTCTGAAACTTAAGTATTTCAATGCGTTTAGGAGATATTAAAACCAGGGGCAAGGAGTGGAAATACTTAGGGAATTTATTCACTCTTCCCTCTCCCTGTCAGAATTCGTTTGCAAACTCGGTGAGAAACATATGTCCTGAAATATATATTCTTTAAGAAGTACAATTAGTGATTTACTGAACTGGATAAGATTTTTTAAAACTCCAAACCCGAGGAAATAGCACTACAAATAAGTAAGCAGGATGTTAGCGATCAGCTGATATGCTGATGAAAGCAGCATTAGTTTTTAATAGTGATGGTAATGAGTTAATGATTGCTTATGTACCAGCACAATATATTCCATGTTTATGGTTGTGCTGTGAGTTAGCAGTTACTGTAACCAGCGCTGCCCAGAATAACCTCAGACCTGCACAGTCAGCTTCAGAAGAGCTATGTGCTCTGGGCTTTGCTCTCTTAAATATTTGGAAAGCGTTCCCTTTTTTTTTTTTTTTTTTGGCAGCATCCTGCTAATCTACTCATCCTGCAATACAGCTAATGCAGCATTAATTTAATAAATAAATAAACTACCTCCTTTTTTTTGTTTCATAGTTATTCAAGTGTTATAGCTGCATTATATTGCTGGATTTTATTTTTTTTTCCCCTTCTGTAATTGAATAGTCTCAAAATGCAGAAACAGCACTCTATTTATTTGAACTGTTTAGAGGAAAATTAATTGGGCTATTTTGATGATTGGTCTTTCTTGTCATGGTCTTTATTTTTCACTCTCTGATTTATGTAGCTAGAGTAAAAGGACTGGAAAAATGATCTGCCTCATTTGAATTGCTGATGTTTCTTTCATGGAGTTTTTAAGTTGGGATTTTGTGATTTCTGCTTTTGGAGCAGGAAATAGAACTCATGCAGGAGAACCCGAAACATGACACTTCTTCGCTGTCAGAGTATTGGGACTGCTTTGATCTACCATGGCGAAATGTAAGATGCTGTAAGATGAAGGGTTGCTTCGAGGGGGGATTTCTCCCCCCTTAAATTCTTTAAGCGGCTGGATCAGAGTGGGACCCTCTGGAAGACGTGGGATGGGGTGGGGGAGACGCAGGCTGGAAATGCCATTAGGGGAATTTGAGCACTGAAGGTTGGCAGGGCTCACCCTTAAACCCAAGTGAAGGTTGTGACCCCCAAGTCCTGGTGGCGCACTGTCCCCTCGGAGGCTGTGGGATCATTCTCAGGTGAAACTGAGCCACGGAGGGCTGGCTTTTCCCTTTTCCAAACTACGTGATTTCTCCTGTATGGTGGTGGTTGCTAAGCCAGGTCAGAGATCGGGCACCAGGTTGAGCTGGGCAGTTGCAAATGAGTTTGGGAGGTCTGTAATGGGACTTCTGTAATGACTGTCTGTTACTGTCCATAATGCCATGGGAGCACCACTTCCCATGCCACCCACGTTTGAAGCCTTCTCCTGAGCTGTGCTTTCCCCTGTGCTGGCCCTGTGTGTGGATGTGGGTGGTTTCTAGAGGTGCAAACCCAAATTTAGGGGAGGGTGTTTGGTAGCTGGCAATTAGTGACTGCCTGGCCATGCATGTGTCCCTGATGACTTGCAACGCCAAGAAGACAAGTTGTCTTCTAGCCCTGGAAGAAGACGTGGGGCTGATGTCTCTGCCTACACTAAGATGTGGGCGACTCCTCAAACCCAGCCCTTGCCTGGCAGCCCCCAGCTTATCTTCTCATCCCTCTTTTATTTCAACTCAGCAGGAGTTAAAGGCTCATACTTTTTTTTTTTGCCTGTAGTGAGCAGCTCTGGTTTCATATAATCCATTTAAAATGTTGAAAGTCTTTTTTTTTTTTTTCCTCTTTGTTGGTTGTATTGTATTATTTGAAACATAATTATCACCAGCTTCTTGTTAATCCCTTTCCTCCTCTCTCCTTGCACAAATGTCTGTAAAGACTTGAGCTGGATGGCAAAGGGACTGTCTACCCCTCCAGTTGCTTCCTACTCTCACCGTGATGCTGAGTTGTATCATCACTGGAGGAGCCTTTTCCGGCCGCAAGACCTCACTATCCAGGGAAACGCTCTTATCTCTGTGATAAAATGTTGTTTATGTTTTTTTTGGCAAATAGCCTTCTCTTCTTACAGTCACAGCTCCCGGAGGAGTTAAATTGTCCAACGTGGGATGGATGCTTTGTGGAGACTGAGCCCACAAAGTGCTTGGTCGCTCTGGACTCCCTCTCCTTAGTGGCCTTTACCCGTTTGTGGCAGCGAAGGTTGTTGATAGGGAAGTGTTCCCTGCTAATAAATGAAAGATAGCAGATAAGGACACGTTAATGGTGGAAGGTGCTGCATGAGAAGCTAACACTAAAAGCACTTTGGGGACCATTGGCAGTGTTTCCCATGCCAACTTTGGTGTGCTCCTGGGCTGCACAGTTCATGAACAGGATGGGGGCTGTTAGGAAGTTGCTGTTAGCTCAGAGGCTAAAATCTGCTTTAGTTAATTATTCTACAGTACTTCTCCATTTTACACGGATTTTTTTTTAAACAGTATTAAGTATATTTTCTAGTTAAAATATCTCCTGGTATGATGCAGTGTTGTGTTCTCTAAGCACTCATAATTAGTGAAGGCAGCCAGAAGACCTTCTGTTTGGGGTGATGCCACTGAAACCCAAGTTTCAGTGCTCCAGAAGGGATTCACAGCTCCCGGTGCAGCTGAGAAGGTCATGCATCAATGGAGAGAGACTGATCGAAACCACGCTGCTTGTTTGAACTGTAGGCAAAACAAAGTACAAGACTTCATACTTTAACTCCGCTGCCAAGTCAGAAAAAAAGAAGGATGAGAAGATAAGCTTGTTTCCATTAAAAAACCTATAGCCTTAATGGTGTTACAGCCATTATAGCCATAGTTGAGGGCCCCTCTTTTTTGTCCTATTGATGAGAGGAGGGGTGAAGGAGTCATGAGAACTCTGGGCATGTGCAAAGTCCCAGGTTAGAATTGTAGAATAGTTTGGGTTGGAAAAAGGGACTTTTAAAGGTTTTCTGGTCCCCACCCCCCCTGCAATAAGCAGGGACATCTTCAGCTAGATCAGGTGGTTTAGAGCACCATCCAGCCTGCCCTTGAATATTTCCAGGGATGGGGCATTGGCCACCTCCCTGGGCAACCTAGGCCAGTGCTTCAGCACTCCAGTCATTAAAAGTGTCTTCCTTCTATCTAGCTTAGATCTACCCTCTTTTAGTTTAAAACCACTACCTCTTGTCCTATTGCAACAAGCCCTGCTCTGTTGTAGGCTTTTCCCTGTGGTCCTTGGTAATTCACTTTGTTTTGCAGTGTCCCAGCCCAGATTGTGAGCACAGAAAATGCTGGGATGCTGGAAATGACAGATCAGGGTTTGTAGGGCACTCAGACTATTGTGTGGAGGTTACGTATACACCCAGCGTGTGCATGCTGAAATTATCTCCTGGTTATGTGTACAAGAAATTGCCATGAGATAAACCCACGTGTGTGGAACGTACTCATTGTCCTAGGTGATAGAAGATTGCAACAGTTGCGTTGAAGGACTACCAGGTTATGACAGTATGTGAAGAACAAGATGTGTCATCCCCGATCAGCAAATCTCTTCTTTTGCTGCTACTGTTATGTACTTCTTGTGTTTACTTATACATATGTGCACTGAAATTATGGAGCGGGCTTTGCCAGGTTTATTTCGAGAACAAAACACCATAAGTGATCTGGATGCGTCTAGGCACTGAAGAGAGTGAGTTGCAAGCATTACAAGATTTTCCTTCTCTATCTGAAACTTTGGAGTATGAGATTGTACAGAGTTGTGTTTTTGAGACATGCAAAGAAGAGTATTTGAGTGTACAGTGTAATTAGTGGTGTAATTAGCCTTCTAATCAACAAAAGTCTTGATTTTGACATCCAGAATAGCATCCTGGTGGTTGAGAATACATATTGATGTGAGGGGGTTGCATGGTGTCCCTAATGACCATACTGAGAACTGCTGGTCCAGGGCACTCCAGGGGAGCTGCCATAGGGATCTCGATGAAACATGTAGGGCAGGGCTGTGTGCTATTAGGAGAATGATGTAGGCAAGCTGCCATGAAGACCAGAGGTTAAATCACTGTGGCCTAATGCAGATTGGCACTAAACCTTGCCAAATTAAATGTTCAACCTTTCCTCTGTCAGAGGTTGCATTAACCAATGGTGTAATTCAGAAAAAAACAGTAATTTTACTCCGAGAGAGGGAGTTGAGAGAGGTCTTGTACCTTGAGTTGCAAGAGTGAATAATGCGGATGCCTCTTGAATTTGAGGGTTCATACTAACAGGTTTTTACCAAAAATGAGTCAGTAGGCAGAATTAATTTGAGTGCCAAGCAGAAGTTCCTGCTGCAAAATACCTAGGCCCAAAGAAGTGGAGAAGATGGAGTACAGTTAAAAGAAAAGGTAGAAACGCTCTTTTTGTTAGTAAGGTGTCAATGATAATTGACTGTTCAGTGGTTGCTTTTGCTTCTCAAATGGGCGTAGGGTCAGACTATGCTTTCTTGTTACTTGTTTTTAGAAATTGTAACAGACATTAAGCTGTTGAATCATTTAACCTGGATTTTGGTTTTGCTTGTTTCTTTGACCCCGCATCATTAATTCACCCCAGTGAAGTCTGCTGGTCTGGAGAGGGTAGGAGCTCCACAGGACCAGTCGTGCTGATGTGGTGGCCTAGACCTTCACTGTCTTTTATGTCTCACTTGAGGATCCTGTTTTTATTTTTTTGAAAGCTCCTTTCTGCTGTAGCTGTTCTGTGTCATCTCAGCCAACTGTGCAAAACCGAGTCACTGTATCTTGGTTGCAGTGACTTTGCAGTGTTGGAAGGAAACAGTTTGGTTTTTGTGTTGGGAATGATGTACTTTAAGACTCTGGGACAACAGAATGACCCTTTGGGTATCTTATCTTTTCTCTGCCTGGTGAGAAAACAGAGCTGTTCCATTGTAACTGAAACTTTCTGTGGAGGAAATAGAAAAAAGTGCATACATGTGGATATGGAGGAGGAAAACACCGATTTTCTTGGACTGGAGGAGCAACATTTTATTGGGCAAGAGGAGCAGCGTGAGGGCAAGAGAACCTTTTTTTTTTCCTTTGTCCAGAGAGGAGCAATGTAGACTCAGTGTAGGTGACATCCTGCTAGTGAGGCTACTGCAAGAAATCAGAGAATGGTAGGAATTGGAAGGGACCTTTGAAGATCATCTAGTCCAACCCCCCCTGCTGAAGTAGGGTCACTCAGAGCAGGTTGAACAGGAATGTATCCACATGGGTTTTGAATATCACCAGAAAAGGAGACTGCACAACCTCTCGGGGCAGCCTGTTCCTGTGCTCTGGCACCCTTGAAGTGAAAAAGTTTTTCCTCAAGTTCAGATGAAATTTCTTGTGTTCCAGTTCGTGCTGGTTGCCCCTTGTCCTGTCACTGGGCACCACTGAAAAGAGTTTGGCCCCCATTCTCTAGAAACCTACTTTTTGGATATTGATAAGCACTGACGAGGTCCCCTCTCAATATTCTCCAGGCTAAACAGACCCAGGTCTCTCAGCCTTTCCTCATAAGAGAAGTTCTCCAGTCCCCTGATCATCTTCATAGCCTCTGCTAGACTCTCCAGCAGTTCGCTGTCCTTTTTGAACTGGGGACTGAGAACTGGACACAGTACTCCAGCTGTGGCCTCACCAGGGCAGAGTAAAAGGGGAGGATGACCTCTCTTGACCTGTTGGCCATGCTTTTTTTAATACACCCCAGACTGTTGGCCTTCTTGGCCACAAGGACACGTTGGTGGCTTCATGGTCAACTTGTTCAAGTTGCCTCACTCCGCTTGAAGACTTGGTTTCCCAGGAGCCATGTAGTTACTGATCATCAAGCCCAGGCTCAGTCGAGAGGGTCTCAGCAGCTGTGCTGATCCTTTCAACTTTCCAAGATGACCTGAGTGCTGTCACGGTTCTTCAGGTATTGGGAAAAATCCCCGGTTTAATGGCATGGCCCCGGTGGCTGCAGCATCAACCCCAGCTCTGCCAGGAACAGCCCCTGTGGGTGTTGTTTGACTTGATGGATTGAAGGTGCCCATTCAGTTAATGCTGCATCATGGTTCGCTTTTCAGTAACGCAGGAGGTGTCAGTGGTTTTGTTTACGAGCCTCTGTGCTCTCCCACTTTAAGTCATTCCTGACAAAAAGAAGTTGAAATGCTTGCATTGATTCCTGGCTCCGCACTGCAAAATATCTGCACGTGGCAAAGACTCTGAGATTTTTCAAAGCAGCCTAAAGGATTTAATGGCCTTTTAACATCTCAGGCACTGAGCTCCCAGGCCTTGGACCACTGCTTTTAAGCATCCGTAAGTCGCAAACAGATTTAAAAGATAAAATGCTGGAGGCTATTAGTTCTCTCAGCGCATACTTTGCTCCTTATTTCTTGTGAGTAAAGCACGCTCACTAAATTTACCCCTTGTAATGTTTAGAGATTGATATTCACAGATTTGGCCTTCCTAAAAAGCATGTTAGATTTTGTAGAGAGTGTTATGGCTTAGAAGCAAGATTTCTGGGAACTTTTCTGGAGACTTTTTCATCAGTCTCCTCCCTGTCACTGAATAAACTACCCCAAAATGTAGTCCTTAACAGTGTAATATGCAATACATGTAAGAAACTGAGATGCTTTCTAGTTTTCAAGTAAAATCTTGGAAACAGTGTGTTAGGGGTGTGTTTTGAGTTTGTGTGGTTTTTTATTTGGCTTTTTTTGTTTGTTTTGTTTTGTTTCTTTTTTTTTTTTTTTTTTAGCAAACCCCGATTTTAAACAAAAGTAGTTAATTTTTCCCACTTTTTAAATGGATTTAAAATGTTTTGTACTTGAATGCTTTCTTTGACCTTTTTTTGAAAAAGCTAATTCTGTGTTTATTTAAAAAATTTGGAATCTCATATATTAAGAAGTCCCAGTATTGGGGGGAAAATGTGAAAGAAAGAGAAGAATTTCAGTTTGAAACTATTTTACATGTCAGATATATTGAAGTTAATTGGCTTTTGTATCATGTTCATCTGCAGTGGATCTACCAAAATAGCCTAGATGATTGCTCTGCTCCATCTGGTTATTGTCTTGCTTTTTGTAATATTCTTGTGCCATGCTGTTGTGGCCGGCCGTGGCTGAGAAAAAGCTTGCTGGAGATGCCTGAAGATCTGCTGTTATACATTACCAACTTGTCAGGGAGTCATTTGACAAATTGAAAATTAGCCAAATGCTTTTCCAAGCCAAAAGTAGCCTGAGATGATGTCTATGCATCATACCAAAGAGCTCTTTTTAGTTCCTTAAGGTGACTGACTCCGAATACTCCTCAGATTATTAATAGTGCCCTAATAAACCTGGAGAGCGATCCTATAAATTTCTGCATGTTCGGGGGTCAAGCAGTGAAGTCAATATTAATTAATAGTCAAATGCAGTGTTTTATTTCATGTAATCAGCCTCCTGACAGTCTGAGTAGTCTTGGAGGTTAGTTACGCTCGAAGAGTGGGAGCGATGCCAGAGCATCCCATGCTCCGATGTTGTAAAATAGCAAATAGTCTCGAGCTGTTGCATGAAATAGCTGCAGATTTAATACATTGCCTGAAATCACAGAATCACAAAATGGTTTGAGGAAGGGATTTTAAAGATCATCTTCTTCCAACCCCCCTGCCAAATGCTCCATGCCCTTTCATAAGGGGTGATTAGGAGAGATGTTCAGGTGGACTCACAGTGGTTTTTCCTTGCCCTCCCCACCAGCTCTCAGTGCAGAAGCGTTGCAAAGCAACGAAGCAAAACAATGTGAAAAGTAGGCTTTATCAGGAGGGCAGGAGAAGGATGCCAAGACCTGGGTGTTGGGGTGACGTAGAGTGGCTGGTAGCTTCAGTGGCTTTGTGGTGGCAGCTCCGAGGCAGAAGGTTGCAGGGAGAAGAGAAGGACACATGGAGAAGATCCACACTCGTAGCACAGATGGAAAAGGAGAGGTGCTTCAGAGAGAGGGAAGAAGATGCCCCTGATGTCAGCTCTAGTATAAACTAAATGATTTCAGAATTGTTTATCATGTACTACTGGGAATATTTGAAGGATTAAATTTCTTTTTTTGAGAGAGAGTTGTGTTTGTGTACCTGGACTGTCAGATTGCTGTGCTCAAAAGCAAATCTGTTTATTTGAAAGAGTGAATTATAGGTTATTCTGCCTTTCAATAACTTATCTATAGCTCCTGGAAATTCCTCATAAACTCTTCTTTGCTTGGCTGGCAGTTGGCATCTCTTCTGGATCTGACTGTAGTTTAGAGACAGCCTTGGTGGACATGGGTGGAAAATGCCTAAAACTCATCTCAGGTCGTTTCATAATAGAAAGCCCATGTTGTTGAGAAGTTCTGCCTTTGCTCAATTTCATGCTAGCTTGAAACTGTAACATGCCCCAAACACCACCCTTCACCGCACAAAAAAGGCTGGGGCGGAAGAAAGGGAAAAAATAAAAAATACTCTTTTGCAGGCAGATACACAGATTGCTCTTTGCTGAGGATATTTGACAGTGCAAAGATGGATGCTACATCCAGCTATTTGTATTTTCTCTCCAATCCATTATTAGAGTGAATTAGGATACCTTTTGGCTACCATCTCTTCTCCAAGTGGCGGGCTTCTCATAAGTTATTTATGTGGGATATGACACCTTATTAATTATATTCCTATATAACCTTATGGGGCTGATGCAGAAGCATTCTGCAGTGTGAGGAGGATTCACGTGTGATGGAGCTGGGCTGGATCCACGGCGCTCGTCTCCAAACCTGTGCCATACTTCATTCTTAGGGAAAGAAAATAAAAAATTTTAGAGAGATTTGTGGCCAGTTAACGCAGGCAATACTTCATTTTTGTGGAAGAAAAATAAAAAGATTTGTGGCCAGTGAAAGGTTTACTGTTGAATTTTTAAAATATCATGTGTGTGCACGTGCACGCATAAATACAATGCAAGCATATAAAATAAACATCTATAAGGCGGTACCACTGATGGTACATCAGTGTTTTAATTCAATTTAAATACATTTTGCCTGCCATCCCATTGGAGCTGGAGTCGCAGTCTCCAGATTGCAGTGTCCTCAATGAAGTCTCTCACCATAGGGCAGCTGGGTGGTGGCCCTACAGGGTAGGGCTGAGAATGTTCATCTTTCCAAAGCAAAACTTCTCACTCTTTTCATTTTTGTCCACTGTTGAAGCTGATCAGTTCGCGCAAAGAACATGAAATTTTGATTGAAGTCTTCCTGTTGCCTAGTTTTGGCTCCTGTTCAGTGGAGAACATCTTGGGATTGTGGTTTAGGCCCATCGTCTGTTTATAAATAGTGTCGTAATGTCACGGTTGAAGCCTTTGCTGAAAGATACGGACGTAACCATGTTGTCTGAATACTCTCTGAATTGAGGCTTTTAATAACATTAACCGGATGTTAGGAAGTCTGTTTTTGAGGGGGCATATGTGGATGGAGGGTAGGAGTGGCAGCTCTTTCTGTCGTGCTCTGCTTTTCTAACACTTAAGGACACAGTTGTTCATCATCCACATTTCTATATCCAGATGCAGATGAAATGTTCCTGGGTTGAACTGTATTTCAACAAAATTGTTTAAACACTTTCACAAAGCTTGGGCTTTCCTTGCACGATCTTTCCAAGTATTTTCTGAAGGAGATGTTAGGCAATAGCATTACTTTCCACTCGCTCTACTCCCACTCAGCTTTTCAGTGTTGATGTTATCTCTGTGGATGAAGTTTTCAAAGGCGTTGTGTGTTTCTACACCCATCCCAAGGAGAGGCTGCTGGATTGAGAGAATTGTGATTCTGCTATCTTCTTGGCCAGGTATTTCCTTCCATCTGGAATGTTTGGGGTTTTGGAGTGCTGCAGATGGAGTTTCAGCAGGGATTATCCCATGGGTCAGCCATCCAGTGACTGCTTGAGCAAACCTTTGGCCAATGAGGCATACCAGCGCTGGTGCAACCCTGAATGTTTTCATGGTGGCTGTCTTTTTTCGCATCTTTTAATAGAGTTTTGACTTCATCTCTGGCTGGAATGGATTTTGTGCAGTTGAGGAGATAAACTGAGAAGCTCCACTCAAAGGTACCTTGTTGATGGCCTCTCCTCTGCCGCAGGAGTGCTTTCTCTTCCTGGCCATGGGTGGTTTTTAACTGTAGTGGCCAAGTTTTGAGTGCTTGTCGTCAAGCACATTTGAAAGGCTTTTTGGTCAGCAAAGCGCGTGTGCATGCAGCATCAAATCACCCAGCATCACAAGGGGTTTTCTTTTAACGCCAACTGCATCAAAACAATTCAGCTAGATCCCCTCTTCCTACATTGATGCAAAAGCAGAATTAATAACCAGAGATCAATTAATTTGGAAGACAGGAGTTTTGAGTGGTTTTCTTTTTTTTCTTTTTAATCTTTGGGGCCAAAAATTGGTCTTGGCTTCAATGAGTTCCTGCAGTGTGGATTGAGATTTAGCTGCAATCTGTTGTGTCTTCTCCTAATGAGAAAGCTGGCTGCCACCTCTCCCCCGTAGCATTTCTTGCTCTCTTTCTTGTCTATTTTGTTGAAGTGTGTGCCTTCCACAAAGCCCAGCAGCCTGAGTATCTTCTAGTCTCAGTTTAAGCACGTGCTTATGTGTTGTCTTGGGTAGGGGAGGATTTAAGTCCTGAACTGCCACTTTCCCTGAGAATCTGTCTAAAAAATCAACACAAACCTCCAGCTTTCTTCAGCTACGCCTGTGACAGGAGTAAATAAACAGCTCAGTATTTTCCTAAAGGGCCAAATATATTCCATAGCTATACCCGATAACTCTCATTTTGCAGATAGTGGTATTTTGGGTGAGACCATCCATCCAGCTGTTTGTTTGGTTTGGTTTGTTTTTTTTACTGATATCACTGTGCTTAAAATTGAACTTTTATTGCTGTAGCTACATCAGCTAGGGATGGGACAGCGTCAATACCAGGGGAAGTGCCACATCAGTGCACAAGTTCTTCTGTTGTGGGATAGGTCTGAGTGGATGGAGGCTGATTAGTGCTCTCCATTGAGTTTGGGCATTTATGTCTGAACTCAAAGTGTCATTTTTATGATAGGGGGAGGCAAAAAAAGCAGCAGTAGGAGCTGGTTTAGCTGGTTGAGTGTTGAAGTGTTGGGAGTTTTGGGTATGTATGCCCACCAGTGTGGACATGGTGTGGGAGCACGGGGCATGGTGGCCAGGAGACCAGGGTGCCCACCTTGGCTGTGCTTTGTTCTCCAGGATAAGAAAGATGTTGTAGACTTCAGCCATAAAAAATAATACTTAATCACCTCAAGATCTTGGCAGGTCTGAGCCTTAAAGCAGATTTTTCCAAAGGGTGTTGGACCTCTTGCGCTGTTGTTGGGTTTAGATCATACCTGCCCAGGTACCTCCACGTTTGCAAGCCGGTGGTGGGATTTAGTCCTCCTCCTACATGCTTGTTTTCTTGGTGAGTTCTAAGAGGCTTTGGATGGGATGCTGAGACATCCTTTCTCCAGATGGGTCCCTCCTGTTTAGATTGGAAGCTTCTTCTCTGAAAGGGTTATCAAACATTGAAACAGGCTGCCCAGGGAATCTCACCATCCCTGGAGAGATTTAAAACATGGGTAAATGTGATGCTGAGGGACATGGTTTAGTGGGTTTTTTTGGCAGTGTTATGTTGATGGTTGATCTTAATGGTCCCTTCCGACCTAGATGATTCTGTGATTCTCTTTGCAAGGGAACTTGACTACATGTGCAGGGACAGGATTTAATACGAATACATCTTCTGTCAGAATCTGTATTAAAGGGAAATAGGGCTCGTTGGACTGCCCTGGTCTGTGGTCTGTGTGGCTGAGCAATGGAGAGAGTCTTGGCCTACTTTGAAGCGAGAGGAAGGGAATGTGTAAGGGGAAGCAGGAGCTGGAGTTGCTAGGGAAACACGAGCGGGGATGCTTGCATGGCTCTCACCTGATCCCTGCCGCAGCAGCGCCGCGGCGCAGGTTCCCTTTCATGCAAGTGTCATGTAGCCTCCTGGGTGAATGCACGGTCACAAAAATCTGCTTAAATTGACCCATCTGAGAGCATTTCTCCTCTGAGGCTCAAGGGGAAGCAGCAGCGCCCAGCAGGACCCCAAAGAGGTGGGGGACATGCAGTCAGCCCTCGGGCTGCTCTGGGGACATGCTGCCCATTGGCATCACGGCTGGTGCCCAAGGGATCTGCTGGGGAAAGAGGCAAATAGGGATTTTCTCCTTCTGGGAAAGCTTTTGGGGAATTGCCAGCTCTCCCTTACTGGGGAGAGCATTTCTCCAAATGCAGCAGGTTTGGTGGTTTCTCCTCTTGTGCCCATATCGTGGGACATGGGGACACCGCTGGATTCATCTGGGTTGTCCCATTTTCATGGCCCTTACAATTATCATTCACATTTGTCCCTCTGGACTACTAGTCCCAGAGTACTTTGCTATTTGAATCATGTGTGCCTAGTGCTTAGCACATTCCGTACCAGGAAAGATGACTTTCATCGAGTTTATGATTGCAGGTATTTTCTTTCATGCAAATGTTTTATTTATTCCAATGGTTATTGATAGCTGCACTTACCAATTCTGTTGAGGAAAAAGCAAAGCAACCTTCTACAACTGCTTTTTTTTTTTCTTTTATATGGTGTGTGTGCTAAAAATCAATCCTGGCAAAAATTTGAATATCTGGATTCCTCTTGGTTTCCCCGCCTTGTAAAATTTAATAATATCTTGTAAGTGGTTTCATCAGCTGCTCCCGTGTTCTTTAATTGAGCGCAGATGAATCTTGAATGAATGGCTTTTGTATGACTGCTTGGGTTTTTTTTCCTGTTGAAGCAGTGATCGGCTCAGTTTATGCGGTGAGCACTTTGAGGGGGACGGATGCAGGGCTGTTTGTAGTGTGATTATTTTCTTAAGTTTAGAATTAAACAGTTGAAGAGGAAAGCAATTGAAACTTTCCTCTGCTGGCTGGGTTCTTGGGAAGCAGCCTGTACCGTGCAGGAATTGGAAGCAGCTGGCTTTGCTTTATAATTAATCAAGGGAGCGATTATCTTGTGATAATCTTGCCCCCTTCATCTCCTGTTGCATAAGTAAACACAACTTCAGCTTGTATAAATTGAGTTTTGGCCTTCCACCTTTCGCTACCAGAGGTGAAAATTCAGGCATGCCGTGATGAGCTACCCCTCGAGCTACCCTTGTCCCTGTCACCCTGGGGACTGAGCCAGGCTGGCTCTGCCAGCAGCAGCGATGGAACCCAGTGCCAGCTCACGCCAGTGGGCTGTCCCCAACTTGGGCGAGTGGGGACTGTGTTTCACAGTGAGGAGAAGATATATGTGGATGGGCTCCGGCTGCACTCTGGTGACTGTTTTTTTAAAAGATTTTTTCTTTAAAATGAAGCATTTCTGGCCAGAGGCTGCTCCTTTGAGCTTCGAACAGAAGAAAGGGACTGATTAAAAAATGAAAGGCAGCTGCTGAGGGGTGACCGTGGAGCTGGTGCTGTGGTGCCACAGAGTCAGCATCTCTCGAGTTCAGTAGGGTGGCGCTGGGTGAGACGAGCTCAGATTAGCTGAACTCTTGTCCTTAAAAGCCTTGGTTACATCCGAACTCGCGATGGACTTGAGAGGTGGTTGGCACGCACACGGCCAGCTTTGGGGCAAAGCCTCAAATCCCTTTAGGCCAGCTCGCCCGAGGGCTGCCACGGGGTCAGCAGTGCCACTTCTGCAGATCTCTGCACCAGAGGTTAGGACTTTGCCTTCCCAGGTCTTGCTTAAAAGGAAGGAGAAGGCACGTCTGAATAGCAGACTCTGCATTTGTCTCTGATTTTATTCCTTACCATTCCCCTGCAGTATCTTCCTGCTGGGAAGGTGAAAACTTGAGCTGGAAGCTTGGTTGCTTGTCAGTGGCGCCAGTGTGGCCAGTTTGCTCTCCCAGAGGCGGGGGATGCTCAGTGCCAGCTCCTGGTCCAAATATATTTGGTTTCTAAATTAAGATGGGGATTCTGCAGAAATGCTTGGCATAGGTGAGTTGGAAAAAGGTTTTAAGGGTAAGCAGGTTATTTATACTCTGCCTTGCGTGTCCAGCCTATGTTTGTGCTGCTAAGTCGTTTATTTTGTGGAGGAAGACCTCTGCCATAAATACTCCTCTAACCATCAGTCAGCAGCAAGCACAGGGTGGCCATAGGGTGCAGTGTCCAGCTTGGATGGAATCTGGCTGGGGAGGAGGAGGACGACTTAAATAGCATCAAACGTCTCCCCAAGGACCCTATCTTGTATCGTATGGCACCTAAGAGGGAGCTGGTGGTGTGGAGATGGGTGGTTCCTGTCCTGGGTTAGAGGTTGGGGCATCCATGCGCACACATGTACGGGTGTCCCCAGCCTCCCTCCTCCATCTCTGGGCAGCTTAATTTTAAACACAGGAAAGATTTTCAGGCTCCTTGGGCTGGGAGCAATCACAGGCTTTTGCTTATTATAATTTTTCGGCAGGGATCGGTGTGTTTGTATGAGCCCTGCTACACTATGGCAATGATCCCACTTGCAAAATCCCTGGAAAGTACTATTTAATACACATTTTTCTCCTCTGAAAGTAGGTGTGAACTGACCATTGGGCACTCAGGCTAGTAAGAGGGGTTTGGAGATGCCTCTTGCTGCAGGGATGGAGGAAAAGGGTTTGACAGGAGCTGAAACCTGTGGGGTATTAAAAAAAAATGTCACTGTCTTCCCATAAAATGTCTGCAAGGGACATTTATCTTCACATTTGTCTCACAGACTCTAGAGGGAAAGAGTTAAGTGTCTACTCACACGTGTTCATCGCCACAGCCCTGAGGAGGTTTCTCCTCTTCAAGAAATAAACGTGGCACGTGTTCAGCTAAAAATATTGCGGGAGGAATCCTGTCTTGGCCACAGCCCCGATACAGCAGAGCAGCTGTGGGTCGCAGGGAGTTTGTTTGTTTTTAAACTTTATCTGTCTTCAAAGTGATGCTGTGGTGGTCATGGGGCGATAGAGGAGCCCAAGTCCTCATTGACCTTCTTTTGCTTCTGAGGGTGGATGTGCACTAGGGCTTCTTGATAGCTGTTTGCAATGTGAGTTGGAGGAGGGTGTTGGTTTTGTTTGCAGTTACCTGCGAAAGCAGCCAAACTGGGGGTTACTGGGATGAATTGCGCTTAACCGGCTGCAGGATGGAGCATCTTTGGGGTCCACAGAGGTGGAGAGTGAGGAGAGGGGTCTCAGCCTAACTTTGGCAGGAGTCAAGCTATGGCACCGAACCTTCCTCATTGAGCAAGGCACCCCGTTCGCTGTGTTAACGGGTAAAATGGATATTGACCCCACGGATCGACTGTCTTCCTCTAACCGTGCGTGCCTTTGATCAGTTCACTTGCTTTTAAAAAATCAAACCTCTCCTGTGCGTTTCAGTGGGGTGGGATTTCTTGTGTTTGGCTTAACCTTCTACGTTAGGGCCTTTTACCCCTGCAGGTAATTTCAGTTTAGCGTTTCCATTCTTAAACCCAGAGTGTGGGGCTCTCGCTGCCTGGAGAGATCAGTGGGGTGGGATGGGGCTTCCTTGCCATCACTATTAACGCCGCAGGTGGATGCTGCTGCTCATCATCATGGAGATGCCGGGAAGATGCACTCCGGGGCTGGCTTGTTCCATGTTAGCTGCTCCCATTCCCAGACCAATCACTTTAAATTGTGCCTTACTATGCATTGTAAAAATAACCCTCCCCTCTTTTTTTTTCCCCTTTTTCTTTTTTTCCTTCTTTATTTTCCTTCTTTTTTTCTGCATTGCTGGCCAGTCATTCGCGCCCCCCACCCCAAATCCCAATTGAGGCCTGATGCTGAGGGGCAGATGAGGCAGCGAGCATATTCAGCCCGATGATTTCCACATGAGCAGGGCTCTGTGCTGGTGAAAGACGTGAACTCATTGCAGAAACCTCCCAAGAACAAAGCTTTGGAGAAAGGATCAACCTTATTAGCACATTTAAGAAGAAAGGGGGTTTGTCACTGTATCAGTTTATGCTTCAGCACATTAGCGTTGTAAATCTCTTTGTGGAAGGATTGATTTAAAAACTATATTTACTCTCCCCCCTAAAAACCCAGCAAGAAAAAATTAAATCTGCAGCACACTAGGTTGTCGTAAATCCTTTAAACAAAGTTTACAGGGTTTGAAGCTTCCTGAAAGTTAAAATGATTTTTTTTTTTTTCTTTTTTCCCAAGCAATCTTTTGGTTTCCCAAGTATTCTTCTGGCCTTTTCACTTGAAAAGGAAAGGCAAACTTTCATGAATTGAGCAGGGGCACTCTTTGAATGAAGTGAGGGTCAGTGCTTCTCCGGGCTTTTCTTCCCATTGTTTGAAGAATACACTGAGGATGGTAGGAGCAGATGTGCTGCTTCTATCCAGGCTTATTCTACCCCTACTATGGATATGAGCAGCCTTTGCATTAATTCCTACAACGGTTATCACAATTTAGGCTATAGTACCTAACGTATGTAGGTTGTTCATAAGCATAAGATGAAGCTCTCCGGATAAAGAGTTGGTGCTTTCCATTGGCACCACCCCATTGAAATCCAAGGTGGAAAACAGCAGTAGAAGGAAAAATCGGCAGATTTTCTTTGGGTTCTGTGATTGATGCCCTGCCCTGCACTTGTTGCCCCTCGTAGAAGAGTATCTGCCATAGAGATCCCTGCTGCAGCTGGGATCGGCAAACTTAGCCAGCTGTGTTAGTGATGGAGGGTGAACCAATGCATCGATTGCCGAGTATGAAATGTTGTTTTTAATAGTACCTGCTGCTGGGATTTAATTCCAGCAAAAAAAAAAAAAAAAAAATAGTGGAAGGTAAAGGAAATTGCATTTAAAATAAATGTATGTGAATGATTTATCTGTATTTCATAATACCTGGAAAGATTAGCCATGCTTTGAGTGCTGGACTACTAATGACTTTTGTTTGGCCAGTGACTCTCAATTTAACCATGCTGTAAATGAAATAAGGAATGGGTGCTTGTGATCATGAATGCTTTAATGTTAACAAAACAAACCCCAAAACCCCAAAAGTGTGGGTTTTTTTATTAGGGTGGAGGTTTAGCAGCCTGGCTTTGGAGTAGAGATGCTGCATGAATTAAAGGCAGCCAGAAACCTGGCAGAGTTTTTGCTTTTGGGGGGAAATCCTGCAAACAGGGGCTTGCTTCTGACTGTTGAAATTAATGTGAAAATCTCTGCTGTGTGTTAGTCACAGACGTGGCATCCTCGGTTGGGCTCCATCCCGTCATGGGAATCCTGTTATGTCACTGCAGGTTACTAGCTGGGTTTCTGCAGTTATAGTGTCATTTTAGGTGGGTTTTGTCTCATGGGCACGCATCGTTGCAGCCACTGCCTCAAGGACAGTATTTCTTTCATGAGGACCGTGTCTCTTTCACCTTCTGAATCTCTCATCCTCTTGAAACAGAGCGATTGTTCAGTGCAGAATGTAAAGTACATCCTCATCCCTACCCGCTGCTAATGATGGAGGCGGTTTGTTTTGGTTGGAGGAAAAATAAAATAAAATACATATAATTACTCTTCATCTCTGTCTGTCCCATTCTCTTACTTTGCTCACGCACACCTGTGGGATGTGGTGTCCTCCCCAGGGGAGAGGGCAGAACTGGGCTCAGGTCTGTGCAACATGATTCATCCCGCTTACATGAGCGATGGCTCCCAAGAAGAAACTTGTGCCCTTGTAGTGAGCAAGGAATAATCTTTACCCCATAAATGCCCACGTGGAAAATGTTGTTCGGTCACAACAATTCCAGGCAAG
>VXBW01005207.1:1184557-1337129 GCA_013400375.1 Thinocorus orbignyianus | reverse complement strand
TGTGTGTGTATGTGTGTGGTTAGACTCAATGATCTCAGAGGTCCCTTCCAACCATGAAGATTCTGTGAAAATATATGTGAAAATCTGTGATGTGTCCCTCCTCCCCAGAAAGGGGAGTACTGGGAAGAAATCCTGGTCTGCTCTGGTAGAGCTGCCTTTGCTGCAGCCCCCTCCTAATTCAGCTCATCTGAAGGAAATAACTGGTTTGCACCTGATTCATTATCAAAAAATATCCACTTGCAATGAGACTGGATTAACCGTGACATTTTACAAGGCCAGCTGGGAGATATGCTTCATGATTAAGTGAAGCTAGTTTCCACCTGAGCTGCATGCTTTCCTCTCAAAATGTCTTATTTTTGGAGGGTGGGATGCATATTTCTCACTTTCTTTCTGACAGATAAATTTTAAAAGCGAGGCTAAACTGCAACAAGTCAAACTTACTCCATCCCCTGGTCAAACAGGGTTGGAGAGATGCTATCTTCAGCAGGATTTATGGTACATTTGTGTGCTTGGAAGATGCTTTGTGACACCCAGCCGTAGGTTGCCCATTCAGAGAAGTGGTCAGATGACAAAAGGAAGAAGCTTAGTGTGATGGGCTTGAAATCTTGTAGATGTTAAAGTTGTTGAAGAGAAGTGTGATGCACTAATTTAACCTTTATGTTAGCACAGACAGAGGGACTTTATCATCCATCTTCCGACACCCAAAGCCTCTCTTTTTTTCTGCTGGGTGCTCTTCAGGCTTAAAATCTGTTCCAAGATAAGAGTCTACTTAAGCCTCTGCGATTGCTCAGTAGAGCTGGAAAACAGCACGGTTGGCTGAGGAGCAAAACGATACTGGGTATATCGGTTCCAAATCCTGTGGGGATACCCATCATGTGGCAGGGGCTGTTGCTACCGAAGGCGAGCTCTGCTGAAGGAATGGGACTAAGAAATCTGACTGTAATGAAACCTAATATCCACGCTGGTGTTTGAGTTGAAAACCATCTGCTTCAGCTCTCCTGCTAGTCCAGCACGAGAAGTTTGCGTGCTTCCAGGAGGAAATGTGAAGTTGTGCTCTTCCTCTGCAGTGGAAGATGGAAATAAGAATCAGGAGACAGAAATCTTCTATCTTAAGATATTAAGAGAATATAGCACCAGGATAGAAAACTTGAAAGGCCCATTTGGCTGATGCAGATGACTCCTCTGGAAAAAAAAAAAAGAAAGAAAAAAAAGAAAAAAAAAGAAAAAGAAAATCCTTAATCTCCAGTTGAGGGTCTCCTGAGTTTGGCATTCCTGTTGTGCCCCAGAAAACATCTTACGGATTCATTGGGCTTCCCTGTGCATTGGAAATGCATGAGAAGAGTCGCTTGCTTTTCAGCACTGCTGCAGCATGCTCAGTTGTTACCATCCCTTAGGCAGACAGTTTGCAAGGAGGGATTTCCCAAAAGCACTTGGTATTGACTCAGCCCTGCTTCTGGAAGCCAAGGGAAATAGCTGCTGAGGCACTTGGAGGCCCCTCCTGGAGTTCCTCAGCTCTTTGGGGACTTCCTCATGTGCTTTGATCTTGCTGCCTGCTGCTCTTTGAAACAGATTTTGTGGAAAGCAGATAGTGTTCCTGAAGACTTTTAACTTCTGTTCTGCAGCAGCTCTCAGTGCATCTTGCCTTTATGGTGATAATCCTCCATCCAAGACAACTTTAACACTGTCTTTGGTGTACACTGAGAAGAGGCAGAGGGCAGCTCTGGAGCTGTGAGTGGGGTTTTCAGCAGGGACAAACTCGGGGCAGTGACTTTCTGGTTTGCAGACCCCTACTTGATGAGCAAGAGGACACCCTGCAGAAGGGGAGAAGACATGAATTTGGGGGAAGTTGGATGAAACCAGCAATTCTTTGGCATCAAAACACTGGGTATGGTGAGGAAGATGTTCCTCATCTGAGTGCTGTTCTCTTCCAGCCCTCTATGGGGAAGGTGGGTTGCTCTGTCCTTCACCAGAGAAATCACATCCACGTGAGGCTTTTCTCCAGTGGCATGAATCTGCCTGGTGCTGCTGCCAACACCTCCTTGGATGCTGCATTGGGAAGAGCTCTTTGGACTGCTGTTGTAATGCTCTAACTCAGCATACCCCATGTTTGCCTACCTGGTTTAAAGTGTTACTAGTTTCCGAATACAGAAACTGTTTGCAGGGACTCATTAGCTTCCCCGCTCTTGAGCACTACAGCTTTCATGAAGTAGCTGCTAAAGATGTGGTCAGATATGGCCCAGTGAGAGGACAAAAGGAAATGGGCACAAACTTGTTCCATCTAAACATGAGGAGGAACTTCTGTACTTTGAGGGTGGCAGAGCACTGGAACAGGCTGCCCAGAGAGGTGGTGGAGTCTCCATCTCTGGAGGCATTCCAAACCCACCTGGACAAGTTCCTGTGCAACCTGCTCTAGGTGGACCTGCTTTGGCAGAGGGTTTGGACTAGCTGATCTCCAGAGGTCCCTTCCAAGCCTGTATCATTCTGTGATTCTGTGATATGCTATTAATACACTGTACAAATTTAATAGGAAATAGCTGTTCCTAAATGGCTGCATGCATATGGATATTCCTAATCTGGAGCAGAAGATTAATTTTTAAATCTATTGTATTTGATTGCAGTATATCCACGAAGCTAAATTGAAACAAAACACTATTATTCCAAGATAAAACACGCTCGCCTGTGGGTATTGGGGAGGAACGGGAGCCTGAGCAGCTCTGCTGGAACAGCTCCATGTGTGCACAAGCTGCAAACTGATTGCAGGCAGCAATCGTCTGCTGCGATTTTAAGAGGGAACCCGTGATGTGGAAAATCCTTTGGAGCTGATATGTCAGTCATACCTGAGGAGCAGCCAGGAGGGAGGGATAACGGCACGTTTACTTCCCAGTCGAGGGCCAGCAGCTTGCAAAAAAGCTCAAGTAAAGCTGGAAATGAGACGCTGGGAAAGAATGGGAAATTACAGTGTGATGTGTGAGCAGGTATAATGTTGGAGAGTAAGAAGTAAAAACACTTGTATGGGGGGGTGGAAATGGAGTTGATGCTTCTCATCAGTGTCTTAGATTGGTCAAAATTCCCTGCAAACCACCGTTTTCTGGGGTGTTTGTGCAGGGCTTGCTCTGAGTTAGCTGGCTCTACAGGAGATGTCTTTGCAGGCACTGATTTCCCCAAGGTTTATGCAAGGGGATGGGGGAATTTTCAAGGTGGTTTTGAGAACTCATTAGGCTAAAAAATAATCAATCTGCAGTAGGTGTAAGTGGTCACTGTATTTCCCCCTTTTAACGTGCCTGAGGCAGGCTCCTCCACCCCTCCATCATCCTCTCCTCTTTCCATGCTCGCCTGCATGCATGGCTCTGGATATCCAAAATCAGAGACTTTCCTCCCTCACCATTTTGACCAGATTTTGGCGCAGGGAGAGAAGTTCCCAGCTCACAGGGATTGAGATGTGTTCAGGATGCCTTTGCCCCTGTGGAGGCTTCCATGCTGGGCTGCCTCCTTATCCTCCCCCTGGCTGTGCTGCTCGTTTCAGGTGGGTTTGGTGGCCCTCGGTTCTGGTGTCCCCATACCCAGCACAGTTGTTGCTGGATGGGGCAGAGGGATGGCAGGTGCTGGTGGCACCTGGTCTGTATGGCCATAGGGGTTCCCCCTGCCACTGTGCTCCCCACAGATCTTCCAGCTGGAAGTAGTTCAGGATGCCACATTCTCCTTCATAGAGTTAATGCCTTTTTTCTTTCCTTTTTCCCCCTCCTTTTTTCCCTTTTTTTTTCTTCTTCCCTTTTTATAGGGGATTGTGATGCTTTTCTGCTTCAGCTATATATACATCCTACCTGTTAATGCCAGGCTATATTTTAGAACAGCCCAGCTCCTTTGGGTTTGCCTTCACCTGGTTTATTTTGTGATAAAATGAGTCTATCTTCACCCCGGCTTTACCTTTAGGCCTATGAGTTATCCAAGTTAAGAACTATGTTTTGTTTCTCTTAGTTGTATTGAGATGCTCAAAGCCCTGGTGCCAAACAACATCTGTCCAGGGACTGTCTCCCAAGGGTCATGGATGCCTGTGGGAAAGAGATGTGAAACATCTCTTGGCTTTTGGGGCTTTTGTATATGTTGGTTTTGCAAATTGGAGGAAGCTCTAAAAACTTATTTCCCTGCTGTGTTGCTTCAAAACCTGCAATCCCATTGCTTCAGAAGAGTGAAGAGGACGGGTACAGGGCTGCAGCTGAGATTGCGGGTGGTGGTAGTGGAGTGCTGTGGGGTGGTCACACCCCTATGGCATCTTCTTGCTGTAAGGAACCATTTGTTTTCACCTTAGAAAAAAAACCCAGGTGGTTTGTGCTGGGAAGGTGTGGTGGCACATCAGATATATTCCTTGATTTTGATGCTGTCCTGTTTCACCTCTGGTAGAAATTGTATGCTTTTCATCTAGCCCCAACATGAACTGTGCTGAAGTGGTTGATGATTGATGTGATTTTTTCCCTTAAATTCAGGGAAATCTCTGCAGAAGGTTGGAGCAAAGCGGGAAGCAGCAGCAAACGCCTTCTCTCCCTCATGGGGAAAGATCCTCCTCCTTCCCTGTTAAAAAATTAACAATAATGAAATAATTCCTTTATACTCATACCTGATCAGAAATAACTTGCCCATCTCTGGAGTCTCCTCGTGTGTTTGCTGAAAATCTTTTTTCAGGAGGTAGGGCTCACTTTTTTTCTAGTTCAAGAAAATTGCATCCTCGCTGGGAGCGATGCTGTAATAGCATGTTGATGGGAAAGCAATCCGGGCACTTCAGTTTTCTCTTGTATTAAATGTTCCAGCAGGTTTTTACCTGCTGGAATTGAGAGGATTTAAAATGAAAGCGGAGATGTTCAAACGAAGGTAGCACACTGAGTCTGACAGTGATGGGAAACAGTTATAAAACATTAGGGATGGTAGCCTGAAATCTCAGGCAGTCAGGAGACAAATCATAGAATCATGGAATGGTTAGAGTTGGAAGGGACCTTAAAGATCATCAAGTTCCAACTCCCCTGCCATGGGCAGGGACACCTCTCACTAGATCAGGTTTCTCAAAGCCCCATCCAGCCTGGCCTGGAATACTTCCAGGGATGGGGCATCCACAGCTTCTTTGGGCAACCTGTTCCAGTGCCTCAACACCTTCACAGTAAAGAATTTCTTCCTAATATCTAATCTAAATCTCCCCTCTTCCAATTTAAAACCATTCCCCCTTGTCCTTTCACTACACTTCCTGACAAGGAGTCCCTCTCCAGCTCTCCTGTAGCTCCCTTCAGATCCTGGAAGGCTGCTCTAAGGTCTCCCCAGAGCCTTCTCTTCTCCAGGCTGGACAGCCCCAGCTCACTCAGCATGTCCTCGTAGGAGATGTGCTCCATCCCTCTAATCATCTGTGTGGCTCTCCGCTGGACCAGTTTCAACAGGTTCTTTTTATGTTGAGAACTCCAGAGCTGGAGTCCAGCTGAATGAAAAGTAAAGATAAAAATGAAAAGTAAAGATAATAAGAATTCCTCTGGGGTTTCTTAAAGAGTAAAAAAAAAATTAAAAAAAATAAAATCTTGTGGAAGCAGTTTGATGCTAATGCACATCCAAAGGTTTTGGCAATTCAGAGAAAGAAAATGCTTTAAAAAAAAAGGAATTAAAATTCCTTATATTGTTTGACAGGCAAGAGACTGCTGCCTTAGAAGGCATGCCATTGGCATGTGTGGTATGTTCTGAAATTGCTTGGGAGAGAATATTGAACTTGGGGGGGGAGGGGAGTAATGGAGGGAGAGACTAATTATATACAATCTTAAAATGAATTAGGTGATATAAATGTAATGAAAGCAAATCCTGTTCCTGGAGAGACTTTTCAGTTTGCATTCTGATATCCTAGGGCAATGGCATGTTGCTCTCTGACAGACAACCATTTGATTTGGAAATATGTGAATAATTGGGAAGTGGAACCTCTTTGAATTTGTTACTTTCCCCTCTAGCGTTTGAAGGACTAATTATAGGAAGAGCTGCAGAATGCCCTTTGCAGGCATGCATGCAGCCAATTTTCTACTGTGCCGGTTGCATGAGTCACTGCGCTGCATCCTGTGCTCTTTGATATGTGTCCTTGTTTAAAAAAAAAAAAAGGAGTTATATATTTATTTTATAGATGGCGAGATAAGCTTGTTATACTCCCAGTGGCTGAGCCCTTGCTAAAGATACCTATGGCAAAGAAATAAAATGCGCAGCCGCTCTTCAGTGGAGGCTGGGAATGGGTTGGGACGTGCGGGCGGTTGGGGAGGAATAAACACACGCAGGCGATGGGGAAAGTGAGCCGGCTGAAAGCTTAAGCATCTTGGCAAGGCTCGTGCCGCCTGCTCGACTGAGAGGCATCGCCCTATTTTAAGATGATTTTAAAATTGGGTCTGAGGATCCTCCTGTCTGCAGTTCTTTGCCTGCTGGCAGCTTGTACTGGGCAGGAGGGACCATCTCGTGGCCCAGTGTGGCCGCTGCCAGTCCACCCTGATGGCAGAGGTAGAATCGATGGGACCAAACCAAGTTATCCAAGGAGGAGAGTGGGTTAATCAGCTATGTGGCTTCTCCAAGGCACTTGGCCTCATTTATCACCTCTACCTGTGCCCAGCCCCGGGATGGTGGGTTTGAAGGAGGGATATAGGGCTGATATTGGGATGGGAGACACTGAGACTGTGAATAAAAATAGTTCTCAATCTGGAAAAAACATTTTTTTTTGAGCTCACAAATCCTAAACACTAGTACTGTAGAAATGCAGGAATATCTTGACAATTTCTCAAGTCCTTCTCTCCCGCTGATGGCAACATTCATGATGGGAGAGAAACCACCGCTGAGCTGGTCTGTGCTGGGGGAGGAGAGAGGGGCAGTTCTAGTGAGGTGAGGGGTAGAAGGTCATGGGCCTGTGTGCAACCAAGCTGTGCTCAGCAGGCCCGTTATAGTGTCTTACGTTAAGCTTTTGTTGTTTAGCTAACACAGAAACTTGGGGATCTTCTGCCATTGATGAGTCAAATATTCCTAGTGGCTCGTTCCAGACCTGATGTATAACCTTGGGCTTGGAGCTGTTCCGCCTACTCCGGCTCTCCCCACCTGTGGTAACTGGGATAACGACATTGCTTGCTGTTTGTAGAGCAAACCCTGACATGGAGAAATGTAAAGTGAACCTGGATGTTTGCTGGGATGTGGGAGGCTCCACTTGTGTTTCCGCCAAAAGCCAATGCATGAGGTTGCTCAAGACTCGGCGCATCCTTCGTCTCAACTTCTTTAGGCAATATCCTCTTTGGGAAAAGAGTAGAGCAGTGAGGACCAGATGTATGTTAAGCCCTTGGGGCCATATTGAAATGCGAATGGTAATGAAATAGCATATTACTTCCAAGAGCAGTGGTGGTGGTATAAAGATGAAAACGCTGTGTTAGTAGTCCGTGCATCAAAGGGGGATAGCTGGGTGTCAGCCCTGACAATGCCTTATCCTGTTGGAAAACCTGCATGCAATGCAATGTTGTATTTGGGGTTTTGAGGTCATTGTTACACTGATTATTTAAGCCTGGATGCATTTTTAGCTGGACTTTATCTAAAAAATAAACATAGCCAGGGCTGTTTTTCAGTCATCAGCTAAACAGCCAGATCGAGGGCTGGAGTCAGCGATCCTTGCAAAATGTTACTGGCTCTCTTCGAAAAGAATTTCCTAGCACTTTTTTGCTTTTGGAAATGTTATCGTGGATAAAGCGATGCATGTTATTTTTACTTCACAAGCGATTCTGATGCCTGGACCTCGTGCGTGTATGTGCCTTGGCTCTGCTTCTCACTTGCTTTATGGTGCTCTGCTTCCATATATGCACCCGTGTGTGCCTGAGAGGGCAACATAAGATGGGACTAGTCCTCTTCCAAGAATAAAAGAGCTTAATTATCTCCTGAAAAACCAGTGGTGTGGGAACAGGAGTTATATTTTTGCTACACTAGGGATGTTTGGCTTGTATCAGCACAGCTGACACGTAGTCACTATCCCACTAGAAAAACCTGGTGTAAACAAGGGGCTCCAGCTCTTGCTACAAGGCTTGTAGGTCTGCCCTTGCTTTTGATTCAGTTTGTAGAATTGCTTTTCAGGAGAAACATCAGTATCTTTCAGATTTTGAGGTGAAATAGCTAATCCTCATTAGTTATCCTATCCTGGAAATGTGTCTTTTATGGCAAGGAAGACAATATATTAATTCATTGGTGTGCCAAGATCCAAGGTGGCTGTGAGGCAACAGCTTGAACTGAGCACTATGGTGATTTCTCCTCTCTGCTTAGCTATTTCCAAAGTTGTGTAGGGGCTCAAATTGAGATATTTGTAACATTTTTTTGTCCTCTCAAGATCTGGGCACATTTTCAAGGTAGCTTAGGCTGCCTACCTTGCATGAAAACCTTTAGTCCCTTTGAAACTCATGGCGCATATCTTCTTCCAGAACACAGCTGGACAGGCACGGCAGCTTCCTCTGCTTCAGTATAAAGGTCACTTATGATGTGTTGTTAATGAATAATTACTGCTGCATGTTTCCTTCTTTAAATGGCAGGGTCATCCTTTCTACATAAAACATTAAAAACTTGTCAAGGTGGGAAATACCAACGAAGGGATGAAAAGACCGTGCAGAATCCCCTACCCATCAGGAACTGGTTGCAGGTTTTGATCCGAAGGGGAGCAGGAATGGACTCTGGCAGGGAGGAGCTTGTGGAGGCATTGTGTCCTTCTTCCAGCAGCTGTTGGCTCCAAATGGCACTTCTGGGCTCGGGGCAGTTGTTCGAAGGGATTGGGTTCCTTGAGTCCCAACATGAAAAGAAATACAAACTGTCTGGATAAGTCAAATGAAAATCAAGAGTAAAGTCACAGTCAGTAACGTATTGCGTTTGGATTACTGCTTGGGTCTTGCAATATTTGAAGTATTTTTAAATGGTGCTTTTTAGTTTGAAGACATTTAGGATAGGAAGTGGACGATGGCTGGACTGGGCCAGAAGAAAACCCTACCCAGCCCAGTGGCGTGACCCCATCTGTTGCCTAAAGATGCCTGGAGAAGAATGGCAGAACAAGCAAGGACACGTGGTTCTTTAAAACATTATGGGGCATCTTCTGGGAGGGGATTCGCCACATCACCCGCCCTTTGCCTGAGGAACTGCCTTCTCCAGCTTTGTTATGAACCTGAATCCCACCAGCTGTGATTCACTCTTCATCACTTGTTGTTCAACACTTGGTGCTCATCACTTGTTTCACTCTTCATCAGTTGTCTCACCCTTGCAAAGTAGGGGCCGTTGTAAAGATGGGGCAGATCAATCAGCAAATACTACTCTGCAGTCTTAATTCAAGATAAAGAAGAGTGCATCTCTTGGTGCCCACCAGAGGTCCCAGGACAGCTAGAATGGGAGGTTATGTTTTACTGAGGTCATAATATTAAAGAAAATGAATCCTGTACTAGAGCATTTATATTGAAAAGCTTAAAGTATGATGCGATACCCAGGGAAAATGCATACATGTAATGGTGGGCTAAACCTTCCTATAGCCTTATCTTTGCTCCGACCTTAAAAATAAAGGTATAACACATGGAGAGTTTCCCGTCCTTGTTTCTGCCTACCCTGGGGCAGGTGTGTTCACCTACTTGTCGGTGTGGAAGCAGATGGACGGTCCTGTACTCTCCAAAAAGTTATCAAAAGCTTTGTTTGCTTTTGTCAAATAGCTGCAACACCTTACCAAAGTTCAGGGAAACTGGCTGAATTGACTGAGACCCGTGTGTTCAAACCTAGTGAGTAGCTCAGTGGTTTTATTGCTCAACCGGCTGCTGTCACAGCGAAACTTTTCGCGTTGCCTTGGAATTTTTTGTTATTCTGTTTCAAGAAAAATGGAATTTATTGGTGGTATGTCTTCCATTTTTGTTCCTGCTGATTAACAGGAGTGTATGGTAATGTTTCCTATGGTACTTTTTTATTAGAGAGGTGGAAGTATTTTGCACGACTGTGTTCCTGAGTGTATCTGAGCAGGGGGAGGCAGTGAGAAGGTGTGTTCAGGGTTGCAGTTTGCTCATCTCTGTGTAGCTGTCAGACCTTTGTGTGTATGTTCCTGCAGGCACCTCTCTCATCTTACAACTCATGCACACAGAGGTAAACAAGTGATTACTGCATCGTGCTGATGAGGAGAAAGGAAAGGGTTTGACTGCAGCCTAAAACGATCGTGTTGCAAATTATGGAGGGAGTAGTTGAAAGATTTTTTGCAAGGTGGTTTAAACAAGGATGAATTGATCCTTGGTTGCCTTCTTAGAAATCTGGAGGAGAGGGAAAAGAAAGAGATGTTAAGCATATTCAAGTTTTGAAATGGTTTGCTCTGTCAAAGTCAAGGTCTGACCTGTTCCCTGATACCAGGAGAGGTCTCTCCACTGAGTTTTCAAGTTAGTAAAGGGAGGATTTATATAAAAGGATTGTTTAGAAGATGGGGTAAGTCTTATATAGTGCTTCAGGTGTCAATGCCTGTTGGTACTCCTTTCTATCTACAGGGAAACCAAGGCATGGCAAGTCAGGGGGTGACTTGGGGAAGTTAGTGGCCTTGTGGTGGAATTGGGATGGTAACTGGCAGCAGAGCAGTTCTCTGTGCTCTGTGGTCACATTCAACATGATGAGAATCACCTGGGATCAAACGTTCTCTTGTCACCACAACAGTTAAATGATTGTGTAATCATGGCTGGCGAACGTATCTTGCTTCTCTTTCAGATACCTAGCTGTCTCCATTGTAGAATTGCAGAATGATTTAGGTTGGAAGGGACCTTCAAAGATGATCTAGTCAGATCCCCCTACTGCGGGCAGGGACATCTTTCACTAGATAGGTTTCTCAAATCCTCATCCAACCTGACCTTGAACATTTGTAGTGATGTGGCATCCACAGTTTCTCTGAGCAGCCTCTTCCAGTGTCTCACCACCCTCACCATAAAAAGTCTCTTCCTTGTGTTCAATGTAAACCTACCCTTTCTCCATTTAAAACTGTGGCTCCTTGTCCTGTCACTAAGGCCTTGGTAAAAAACCTCTCTCTGTCTTTCTTGTAAGTCTACCTTATATGTTGAAAGGCTACATATAATAAGGTCTTCCTGGAATCTTCTCTTCTCTTGGGTTCTCACTGAATACTTGTAGTACTGATACTTGTGGTATCCCTGAAGGTGCTGAGACATGGCACATCCATCTCCTTATTCTTGTCCATCCGGATCTGAATTATGTGGGAGCAGCATGAGAGAATGGGGCTTTTGGAGATTCCCACTTACCTGAGGTTAGGAAATGGTCTAGGAGTACAGTATTGAATCTTAGAATGTTATTTTATGTTGTTTTATGTAATATTGGAGCCTGGTCACCATGGGAACAGGCGTCTAAATAGAAAGTTGAATTGCAAGGGAATGGACCCAGTTTCTGGGGTGGAGCTGTTGAGCTCTTGCCATCCAGAAAGCTCGGACACAGATGGAGGGTAAGTGCTTCTCCTTCCATGCCACGTGGGCACTGTGGTCCGAAGTGTCTGAGTTTTCCTTATGGCTTGAGAAAACTATAAAACATTGGGAAGGAGAAGACCTGTCCAAGAGCATGCAATTATTTTATGGCTTTATGCCTGTGAAAGAGGCAGAGTTTCAACTTTCTAGGACAATCTGCTTTTTTATTTCAAAGTGAAATCTGGACACTGGAGAGCTCATGTAATCAAGATGAAAGCTAATAGATGACTTTATTCCCCTCTTCCCCCCTCCTTTACATAATATCTCTTCAGCATCTCCTTTATAACTTGTCTTTAGCGAATCACTGCAGTTATCCAGCAGTTTCTTCTGTGCCTTTCATTATTGTAACAGAAACAATCGCTGGAAATTGCATGATGGTATTGGATTGTGCTACATTCCTTCCTCAGGTCATTTGACAGGAGCTTTTTTCAATAGACCCAAAGGAGAAAGGTACATTTCTGTAAACATGAGACAAGTCCTAGATGTGCTGTAGCCACTTGGGAGAAACCTCCCATTGTAAAAGAGACTTTTAAAATTGCTCATGTGGGATTTGCTGTTAAGAGCGTAAAGACGGGAGAAATGGACTTCTGGTTGGGCTGACAACTTGCTTCTCATCCTCTGAAGAATTTTAGGAATGTCTTTACTTCCTTTTGGAGGGCTTAAGGCTAGTGTGTGATTGCAAGGGCTAGAGAGTTGCTTTTCTTCCTGCCTCCCTTCTCTTTGCTGGGTTCAGCTGCCTTAGCGTGCTTTGACTGAAACTCATTAACTCTTGAAATACCAGTGTACACCAGGAAAGAGGCTTTTAAAAGTCAGTAGTTTCTTCTTTTGCAACTCTTGAATGATCCAAAGATCTAGGATGTAATGTAAAAGATCTCGCTTGATTCAAGGAGTTGTCAAGTATTTTCACACGTTCTGCTTTGGGCTGAACTGAGGAAGCTCTGATTGGGACAAGCACACTTTCTTTCATCAGTGTAACACTGGCTATAAATTGTGCCAGTGCTTGTTTTGCCCTGTGCTTCTGTCATATCTCACCCTTTGAGCTAAAATGCCCCAGGGTGCGAGAGCATCGGTGATTGCTCACGCGTTAGGGAATGCAGGTTGGACTGGCAGCTAAAATTTGCATGTTTTATGCTCTAGAGCATGGAGAAATATCGGAATTTTGTCATACTGTATTTTGTCTAATATGCAAATGGTCTTTGTCCAAAAGGGCTTAATTACCCATCAGTACATTGAACGCTGGAGCATGCTGTAGGGAGCCATGGGCTTTGCTGTGACTCAGGGCTCTATGGGCAAGCATCACCTCCGTGGCCCTGCAGTGTTTCTGCCCTTGGTTCCTCATAAGCAGAAATTTGGTTTCCTCAGGTGAATAAAGTAGAAACCCCAGTTGGGATTAGCCAGCAAACATCTGTCATCACACTGGAACTGAGGTTTGAACTCATATGTCTGGTAAGATTTTCTCTCTGCCGCTGCTTCCTCTTCTGCTGGCTGGCAAGGAGAAGCTCAGTGCCTGTAAAGCTACAGAGCAGCAGCAAGGTAATCTTAGAAACCTGATTTCTAAACAAGAGAGAATTGTCTTCTGCTGACAGAGTTATCACATTAATTCTTTCCTGAGTTTCCCACTTGCTCATGTAATTTGCTGATTAAGTGAGTCATCTCTGCACTGTATTGGAATTTTGGTCAATGATGGAGTTTAAAACAGTGATTTTGAACCCTGTCCCACAGTTCAGAGTGATTGTGCTTTTTTTATTTCCTTTCTTCCATCCTGCTGAGAAAACTGCCCAACTCCAAGCTTTGATTATTCAAGTAGAAGAGGGTGACAAGAAGACAAACAAACATCATTTAGTTCTTGGGGGCACGCTTTCCTGATGCTTGACCTTTTGGACTTCCAACATCTTCTTGTCCATTTACATGCATTAGAGTTTTTCCAATTACCAGTGAATTAAATTTGGAATTGTGGTATTTGGAAATGTCAAGCAGAATCAATAGAAAAGCACTTGGGGCCCAATCTTAGTAGACTCAGCACATTTTAAAGCATATTTGAAATGTCCCTGCTGATAAATCTCAGAGGACTCTGTGTAGATTATGAATTGAGGTGCTGCTGTTTGGGTACTGAAGCGCTCTGTGGCTGGCCAGGTGGCTGTCCTGTATTGGCCACACATCGGTCTCTCCTCAGAGAAGACTTTAGAAATCAGGAGATCTGAAAAGCATTTCTGCTGGTGGCAGTGGCATGGGAGGATGAGGATGGTGAGGTGGAGCAGGCACACGTGAAAGAGCTGGGAACGATATCGCCACATGGTTATTGCCATTCCTTAAATCACTGCTCTCCACAAGGAGATGTTCCCGTATCCTCATCTCTTTGCCTGGAAGGAAATTTCCTTTGTAGGATTTGCTTTGAAAGCTTTTCAAAACTTTTCTCTGCGTGTGGAAAACGTTTATGAACATACGTGATTTCACTTCCTCCTCCCATGCTCTTTGGAGACCTCATGCTGGCTGCCGAGGAGAACAGGAGAGAACAAATGATTATGTTTGAAATGTCATTTCAGAATTTGCTGCATATTTTACTTAGTGATTTGTGGTGTCTGGTCAAAATCTGCCCTCTATTCGATTTTTAGGAGTGTAATTGGAAATATCTTAATCTTGTCATTAAACTCTAATATTTTCCATCACTGAGGCCACAAAGTTTGGGGGGCTGAGACAACCTTCTTGGTAGCTTATTTGCACAGTGCTTAGCCCACAAGGGTCCATTTTTCATGCCAGAGAGTAGTCATCGCTGTTACAAGCCAAATAAATGATCTGCTTAATGCTTTTATAAATGGATACCTCAAATTTAAGAAAAAAAAAATCCAAATAATTACATGCCTGTTTGAAAACTCGTGCTCAGGGAGGGAAATGCAACAAATCTGTATGGAGCGAGGCATTTTCTTGATGTAGTGGTGTAAAGGAAGCCAGGAGGTGTCTCCTAATGAGCAGAGGGGATGGAGAAGCAGTTGGCATTCTCCTCCTACACGCTTGTGGCAGAGGTCCTGCATGAGGTGGCATCCTTGGGGACAGTCACTGACGCAGGAGAGCCAGCAGTTCAGCATCTCAGGAGGTTTTGCTGGGCGGTCTGCAGCTTCCTGTGTTCTCCCCGCTTTTGGATGTGTAACTTTGTGTACATCAAGGCTGACTTGATTTTGTTTTTATCCTCTTGGGTGTAGCGGAGGAGTGTGTATCTGTTTAAAAAAAAAAAAGAAAAAAGAAAAGAAAAAGAATAAATTAGGCCTTTTTTGCCTGTTATTACTAATCCGGTTTGAATTCTGCTGTCCAAATTGCCTCGTTTGTGACCCAAAGTGCATTTAAACATGAACTGCAGAAGCACCACCACATTAAATGCTTTTGATTGATCTCCCTGATGGTTTTATTAAAGAACTAAAACCTTTTTTTGGGGAGACAGATATGGTTAGCGATGCGAAGGGAGAAATCTAATTACATTTTGGCTTTGTCCTTAACTGAAATGCTACAAAGCAGGATTTTTCTAATGGATAACTAAAATGATCTCTTCTTTAAATAAAATATAGAAGTGACCAGCTGAGTCCAAGTCAAAAACGCACTGCTTCCAAAAATTGATTAACTGCAGGCAGCGTTGCTGTCCTGCCGCACACCAGTCCAGCTGGTGACCTGGCCAAACCTCCTTGGATCACTCTGTCTGGCTGGAGGAATGATTTACTAAACCTTTTCCTGAGCGGTCCTCCCCTTTGGGCCAAGAGATTAATCTCATCAGCTCTGTGTGTGTGTGTGTGTGTGTGTGTGTGTGTGTGTGTGTGTGTACACTCAGTATTTCACTAAATCGAATAACGCCATCGTCTCAATCAGCTCCATCTTCCCTAAACAGGAATCCGGCTGGTTTTGTGGACTTGTAAGGAGCTGGGATGCTGCATGGCCTTCTCTGGATCCTTCTTCTGTCAGCCTTATTCCACTTAAAATACCAGGGAAATTATTCAGAAGAATTAAACCTTTATCGCGTCCTTTCCCCAAGCCGGTAGTAATGACTCTTAAAACATGCTCCCTATATTTTACGAAACAGGTTTTACTAGCAGTTTGGGGAAAAATTCTAATAAAGATCTAATTCTTTTGAATAATTTCCTTGTTATCTTTTACTGACTTAAGCCCAAGTTAAAAAAGAGAAGATATGGGGTGGGGGGTGCTACACAGATGTCCGTGGAAGCTGTGAAGTGTGAGTCATGGTGTGAATATAGAAGCCCTGAGTTGTCATCCCTGGTGAGCAGGGAGGATGTATTTCTTAATATTAAAGTTCCTTTTTTAATTTTAAAAGAAAATGACTTAAAGCCTCCTGTCCTTTTGAGACTGGTTGTCAATGGCATCATTTCAGGTTACCATGGCAATATATGCTGAGATAATAGATTAACAGTCATTGATTGACTAGAAAACTTAGAGCTCTTTTATCGTGGGATATGCCAAATGTATTGACAGAAAACAGAATTCCAAGTAATATTCTCCCTTGGCGTTACACCATTGCTGCTCTCGATGCTGCATGGGCCTGGTTTTACCTGATCTGGCTTCAGAACCAAAGCATTTTGTGACAGTTGATGCTTTACTGTTTGGTTGGGTTTTTTTTTAATTAGCCAGGGCACTGCTCATCCCTGCACCTGGCTGGCTGGAAGGGACAATTTGATGGCTCCGTGCCTGGGCTTACACTGGCCATGGGGGTCTCCAAAGGTGAGGTAAAATTTTGGGTCATCTCTGTTACATAGGGCTCCACTGTTTCAAGGCTTTTGTGAAAGAATTGGGGAGAAAAGCAGTGAGTCTTTAAATCCTCATGTACAGTTTCGTACTCAACCACAGATGTCATCGCTAGTTTGATGTTTTGCCTAAAAACGTATTTTAGATTCTATTATTTAAGTACAGCAAGAATGAAATCACGCCGCTTGGGGAATAAGTGCTGGAGCAACGCTTACTAATTGCAGATTCATTATTGGCTCTGTAGCGATGCAACTGGGTGGTCTCTCCAGAGCAACATTTTCCAAACTTTCCCAGTTGCAGACCTTCCCTCTGGTTTGATTTTGGGATCTGAAGTGCTAGCAACAACTGTTTGATTTGCCAGTTCTGCACATAACTTCTGAGCAGGTGTGTGGGAGAGGCAGAGCTAGGGGGCAGCAGCCTTTTTTCCCCTCATTTCCTTCCTCCCCAGTGCCTTCCAGTGTGCTCTACACATGGTGCCTCCACTGAAGGATGTGTCAAAATGCAGCCCCGGGATCGGAGGAGGCTGGTTTAGCATCCCCGCAGGCGTTGAGCAGTGGGAAGGGGCAGGTGTGAACTGCTGCTGAAGATGCTGGTCTGCAAGGTGAGCTCCCAGCAGCCTCCTGTTTCCCAGCTCTGCTCGACCATGCCGTGGTTTGAGGCATAGCTCTTGAAAACAAACCCAAACCTCAAACAAAGGGCCCGACTTTCATAATCACACATGCAAGAATGCATCCGCAGTTGCTTAATTGCTACATGCAATTACCCTCCAAATTAGAGGGCAATTACCCCAATTCAGTGTACAATCTCTGTCATTTTATATTATAAAATTACATGTACAAATAGCTATATAGGGACATAACTAAGTGTTTGCAAATAACTTCAGTTGCATACACAGTTTCATGTATAAAGCCCGGTGGTTTTGACAGTTAGGCAAACAGACTGTCTGGTAAATCACTCAGTGTTTATGCAGACTATTTTGACACATCCCATCTTTTCGTATATACTTTCATTTTAGGTTTTAAAAAGGGGACAGGCAGAGATAAAGAGCTGAGATTTATAGCAGCCTTCAGCCTTGGGGAAGATATTCCCTGTGTATCTAATTATGAGGTAGGAGCCCAGCAACTGCTAACACCTAGACCCGGAGCTGCTACACGGGATCTTGGCTATAATTTAGCAGCTGGTGGATAATGACACAGCCTCAGTGATCTGTTGGCAGCTCCAAATTAGGAGAGCAGAGTTTAGCCTCAGATCAGCAACAAGGTCCCATGCCTCGGCAGGCTGAAGTCCTTCAGTTCATGAGGACCCCTTTTAATGAGCTCCCTCTGTGCCTTGCAACTCCCAAGTAGAGGAGAGAGGTCTTCCAGCATTGCATGGTGTTTCCACTGCTCTTCCCATCATTATGTGTCTCGGATAGGTGCCGGGGGGACCTTGCTCAGCAGAAACCTGGTGATGCTTCAGTCATTTGGAGCATAAAATTGATCCAAGGGAATTGGCATAATGATGGTTTTTCAGGGCTGAGGTCAAAAAGTTGACTTACACCCTAAAAATGGATGGTGGTGGGTAGATTCCCTCTGCCTTCATGATGCATTGGGAGGTATTTGGACTGAGTGGTGTTTTGCGTAAAGGTATTTGTGTGCGCCTTTTATTTGAGGATGGTGTTGGGAGAAGCCACTTTGCGTCATCTTCAAAGTGCTGGGTGGATGTAGTGGGATGCCAGAAACCCATCTGCTCCTGTTGAAGCCTGATTCTGCCTTAGACTTTTGATTTCAAACAGCTCTTCAGTCTTTGTTCCTTCAATGACTATTTGTGGATCACGGTATGGAAACGATGGTTTTTTGCCTGGCTGCTGGCACGGGGCTCTTTTCCATGGAGAGAACTGGGACTGTGCTGCTGGAGATGCCACCCTCCTGCCTGCCCTGCTTTTCTTGCTCAGCATTTTCTGCAAGGCGCTGCCTGTGCAGCGAGGCGGATCCTCCTGTGGTAGTTTCTGCAGTCATGCTTGAAACATCTCTCCTGCAAAATGCCGCCGTGTGGCAGGGGCCAGCAGATGCCACCAGCGTTTGCACCTCTTCCCTGTACCTAATGGGAGTCCCTGTTGGGTAGGGAACAGGTTTTTTTTTCCCAGCTTGTGCTTTATGGCTGGTGGAGTTGGGTTATGTGGGAGGGGAACAGGGGCACAATGAATTAAACCAAGTTCTGACAGTGATCTGCAAACACTTGCTTAGCAAATGTTTTCCACCTTGTTCCACCCAAGTCCTGTTGACTTTCTGCCAAAAGCGGTTCCCCAGTGTGTTGATTTTCCACCCCACATGAGCAGGGTGTCCTTTCCAGGCAATGCCAGCAAATGAAGGAGATCAGGAGCTTTCCTACCAAATACCAATGCTGTCATAAGGGAGATGGCAAGAGCATCCTGGGGAGGGAAGGGCAGGACCAGGCAGACACAGCTCCTTTAGTCCATCTCAAATTGTGCGTAGTCACTAGACCCAAAGACTTTTGTTTCAAGAAAGCCTTTTTTGTGGCCAAAATTAATCCTGTCCCTTCCCTCAGCTGCTTATTTTTGATTCAACATCTCCCTGAGCCAAGTTGCACTCTGGCTTTGAGGGAAGCACACTCAAGTCCAACCCACCCCTTCTTACTCTTCAGCATCTGCTGTGGCCAGTGGAAGGAGACAAGCCCTTCCTGTCCCCATTTTGAGACAGTATCCTCCAATTTTTGTTGCAGCTTAAAATAAGAAGCAAGACGTGGTTGATCTGTGACTCTTCCACCTGTGTTGCTCTGCAGAAGGGTCCAGTTTGTTTTTTCTTGCAGACCTCTAGTGGGGGAATGGTCTTGGGGGAATGGAGACTTCCATACCCACTGCCCAAGGTGGGAAGAGGAGGTAGGAAAACCCACATGGCTTTCTGGAGGTGCAAGAGCAGAGGTCAGATTTCCTCTTCTTAGTCACCAGCACCCCGGCGTTCTCCCTCAAAGGGACAAAACCCTGTTTTGATTCCCCCTCCCTCCATTCAGTTGAGGGTTTGGACACAGGGAGCACTGATTAAATCAGTGAGCTTTTGGGCTCTACGTGATCCATTACAGAGCAAGGTGTGAGTGTTTCTTCTTGAGCTAAAGCAGCAGGTGAATTAATGCCCAGTCCTGGAGCCAGGTCTTGCTGAGACCATCTTGGACAAAACCAGAAAGGTTCCTTGGAGTCTGGAGCACCCAGCAGAATGAGGATCCTTACCAAATGGCTTTTTAAAAAGATTTGAAAAGCAAGTAGCAAACAGGCAGGTTTTTAAAGCGTCTCCTTAATGCAAGCATCCTTAGGAGGTATTTTAAGGAAAATGCAAACATATTTAGTCATCCAAAACTTTCTAAGTGCTTTTATTCAACTCATCTAAACTTTGACAGCAGGGAAAAAAACTGTGAAAGGCCTTTTTCCTGGCGCAGTTGCTGTTTGCAGAGTTGGGTTTGTGTGTTTGCAAGCAGATCTTAGTCTTCAGCTGAAACTTGTTCCAGAAAAGACAACTGTCTTGGGGGAAGGGAGCCTGAGCATAACACAGAATTTAGCAGCCTCGGTTTGCTGGTCCCACAGCTGATAAAGCTCCTGCTTCCCATCTTTTTAACATTCTTTTATTCAAAGCACAGTGGAAACATCATATCTCACTGCAGCTCTGCGCGTTGCGTTGGCCTTTGTTGCAGGTGGAGAAAAGAGATGCCACCCAGTATTGCTCGAGGTTAATGGTGGGAGGTGGCTGAGCCAGGGTTAGATTTTGGGGCTGCTTCCCAGGAAAATGGTTCATTAAACCTTCCTGTTTTCTGGGAGATGGGGTTGGGGAGGGAGAGAAAGTTTCTGTCTAGAGCAAAAGCACAATTTTGTTTGGGATGATGGAAATAATACTACCAAATGGATTTCAAGGACCGGACCCGAAGGTGATAGTGAGTATTAGTTATCAGGTATCACCTGGAAGTATTACAGTGAAGCTAAGATATTTTACTCAGTCCTTTATAAATAAAAAGATACCGCCCTCCCCCCACATGAGACAACGCTCCTTCGCTTTGCTGCTGCTTTAACCAGTATTTAGCAAAAATGCTTAATCTGCCCTACCAAAGCATAGTGTAGGTATCAAGAGAACAAATATCAAGGCTCTAACAAGAAGTGTCAATATTGACACTGTTCTGTGTTGAGGGATATTGGTAGGTTGTTTTTATTATAGTAAGCAACTTGTCAGAGGAAAACTGAGATGGAGCTTTGCAAGTGCCGATAAAACCTGCAGGTGCTATTGAAACTGAGCTCTTGTTTGTGTGTGCTTTGAATATAATTTCCAGCTTCAGAAGTCAGCTTTATGACTTTCTCATAGCCCTCCTCCCATTCAGTCTCTCCCACGGTGCAGGTTAAACATTCTTCCCCAAAAAGTGTTATTGAAGGATTGAATACCTCTTCAACTCTCACAGACATCCTCCTAGACTGATGAGTTTGTTCCAACACAGCATCCCTAGCTTTTGCAGAAACCATGGTTTCTCCTGCTGCCTTCTTGTAGTTCCACTTCTGCTCCATCCCAGGTCATCTGCACTCTTTACACGACTGTCGTGTTTTGAAAATTAAAATTATGGAAAATGAAATTTGTTCTGTTTTACCTCAAACCAGGACAGTGACACCTGTTGGCAGCAGGAGGTTGATTCCCTACAGCAGATCAGGCTATATTCAATAGCTTGAATGCAATCTCTAGCTCAAACACCATCCCTAAAGTGCTCTACATGCACTGCAAAATTGGAGATGTAGGTAGCAGCTTGGAGACTTAGCAACTTGAGAGGTTGCGGGCTATGGAGGGGCAGGTCAGGCTCCCCCTCAGCATCCTGCTCATGTGGGTGGGACATGTCGTTTCATCTTGGCGTGTTGGATATTCAGTTGGAAGTAATACCCTCTTTGCTGGCTGAATGTTGTGAGGGGACTTACGTCAGCAGTGGAAAAGGTGTTCAGGTATGGAAACGGTAAGGCTACAGAAGGTATCTGGGGCCTGGAGCTGGTGCCTGTGCCCCAGCAGGGCGTTTTTGCTGCTGGCTGTAAGCCATTCACTTCTCGGTGTCTTATGGAGACTGAATTGTATCACCTTGTAGAGACCTTTCAGAAATGGCTGGGTTGCCGTTTTGAGTGGGAATTACAGGCTGGGTTGCATTTAGGTCATCCAGACGTGGCCCTGACTCTCTTAATCTCAACATTAAAGGTTGCCCAGCCTTTGGAGAAGTTAGAGTCATGAAAGCACTGTGAAATTTTCCAGCCAGAAACTTGGTTCTGTGCTTTGCAAAGGTCTAGCTATTCTGGGAGCTCAGCACTTTCATTTCACCATCCTGTGGGACCCATTTGTATTTTCTACCCAGCTGTCAACACATTTTATTGGGATACCTACTTTTTCCATGATTGCAATCCATCAAAATAATGGCCAGGTCTGGCCTTGCCTTAGGTTGAGTAATCCCAAAGAGAGATGGCTGCAGGGCGTCTCAGGATTTACAAAATCACAAACTGTGTGGTACCTTTTCTGGGTGTCTGCTTGGATGTTGTTTATTTGTTTCATTCTTATTATTATTTTACACTAATCCCAACATTGCCATGAAGCAGAATATTTACAAACGATGAGAGGATTTCTAAGGTTTGGGACAGAACATGTCACCTGCAGATATCAGCATTCCTTTACTTGATTGTTGTTTTTAATGGATGTGTCTGTAACCGTGTTTCATCTCTGTGCCATGGTGGCCATGTAAGAATTGTTTCACTTGGGGGGCAGTAGGAACTCCTTGGTCCTTTGGTACAAGGCTCTGATAGGATTCACAGGCTATGCAGACTCCTTGGTTTATGGTGGCCAAGCGCCTCTTTGTGGTGGCCAGAGTTGTTTGGGGAACAGAGTTCCTTTCTGCTGAAAATCTTGCTTGGGTGAAAAGGCAGCATGAGCTGTCAACCACAACTGAAAGCATGGCATTTATTGTATGAAGCCTTATCCAAATAAGCCTAGAGTGGGATCTAAATGGGGAATAGGGACTGATCTCGCCCTCCCGTGCAGGTTGAATATTATCTATTCTGAGTTACATCCTACCAACATAAGAAACCATTTATTTTTAGGTGGTGTTTCCTGAAATAGTGGTGGAGAGGGAGGGTCACTATTATATGACATCTCAGCAAGTGGCAAGTAGCACCCTGCGAGCTTGTCTTTCCTAAACAGGGTTTCTGTGGTTAGAAAGTAGAAGTGGATATGAGTTGTACATCCCACTGTTTTGGTCCTGTAGCTAGAAATTACTGGGTATGGGTTGTACTTTCCCCTGTATGGGTTCTGTGGTTGAAGCACTGGCCGGAGAAGACCTGACGGGAGTCTCAGCTGGGCTCTTGACTTCCTCATGAGCTCCTGGTATGAGCTTAGGCAAACCTGACCTCTCTGTTCCCTGCCTCACACCAGCAAGGGAGAATAACCCTCTGCACCGTACTGAAGCTCACGGAGATGAGCTCTTTAGCTCCCAGGGAGACAAATGCATGCATGCATCACCTAAAGTGTGGTCACGTGGAGATGTGTTTCCCAGGATTTCTTTCTGATGTTTCTTGAACGTACTTGGGTTTGTGTTTTGCTTCAGGCCCAGGCCATGGGGAGGCAGAGACAAGGGAATGCATTTACTACAATGCCAACTGGGAGCTGGAGAAGACCAACCAGAGCGGCGTGGAGCGCTGCGAAGGGGAGAAGGACAAGCGACTCCACTGCTACGCCTCCTGGAGAAACAACTCGGGCTCCATCGAGCTGGTGAAGAAAGGCTGCTGGTTAGACGACTTCAACTGTTATGACAGGTAATAGCCTAACTGGGTTTTTTTTCTGAATACAGGTTTAATTGTTCCTCTAAGTGCAAAGGCTCATGATTTTTGCATCAAGGAAAAGAGAGTGGGTACAAGTCGATTGGCCCATTCATCCTCTGTAATTACTTCTGTTGCTAATGCAGCTCTCAAAATTGTCACTTCTCTGTCTTGACTTTCTAAATAGAAGCTGCAAAAGGCATTTTTAGGTTGGTTTTTCTTTTTGTTGTCGGGTTGTTTGTTTTTTTTTTCCTTAGCAGAGCTTTGATAATTCTGGCATGCATTAAAAAACGTGTCCTGTACCATCAAACGAAGAGCAATATGTTCTTCCAAGAGCATTTGGCGATACGAAGGAAGACTTGGAATCATTTGAAGCTCTCTAGAAAAGCACAGATATTTGGGGGTGTTTAGAGGTTGAGATATTCTGGCATTTGTGATGTTGCAGAAAGTTTTCATTGTTGTTTGCTTGAGTTTAGAGATGGGCCAGGAGAAGGCGTGAGGCAGGAAAAGCAATACATGTGTTTGTGTGTCACTGCCTGTAATGAGCTGAAAAGGAGTGCGGTTTTATAGTACGAAGACTCCAGCCTCCTTTAATAGCTGGGAAAATAAACTAGTCTTTTCTCATTTCCCTTGATGCAATTCTACAGAGAGGAAAAGAATTATAGCTAAAGAAAATGGCCCTCTGAAGTTTCACGGTTTAAAGGACAGCGCTCGGTAGCTTGAGACATGATGCTTCTGTTAAAAAAACCCGCAACGACTGACCAGCCGACTCAAACTCAACCCTTTCAATAAGGATAACAGAACATAAAATTCAAGGATTTTCTGTGGTATAACACCAGTGTAGGTTAATCTCACCTTTGTGCAGCTCTCAACTGTGCATCTTTGTAGCTCCTCATCCCAAAAGTTTTAGAACATCAGGTCTGAAGCTGCGGGCTTAAGCTGGGATTAAATTTGTCCCATGGCTGGAGAGTTTTCTCGCTTCGGCACGGTACACTGTCGCTGCTTTCATGCCTGTTGTCTTAGTGTATTCTGATTGTGAGTCTTTCTTCATCTTCTTCCTATTATTAGCGCCGGGGTTACTTTCCCACCACACCTATTCCCTTGGCAGTAGCGTAGCCAAGCTCTATATATAGTTAAATTTTTATTCTCTCCCAATAAATCAATCCTCCTTGGCCCATTAGTCATCTTAATGCCGATCCTTCTGAGAACAGAAGGTCACTCTAGTTTCCTACTTCCAAGCAGAAGTGTTTACTGTAAACAGATTTCTCCTTTCAGTGCATGCTCTTGTATACAGTGACACTTGTATTGTCACTGAGTGTCTCTGTGCAGGGATGTAGTGGTTCTTAAACTTTGTCATAATGTGTTGCTCTGTAACAACAGTAAAAAGTTGCCAGGGCTCCTCACGAGCCTTTTTGCAGCCCTGGGGTTGAGCATCCATTATCCTGCAGCCTGATTCTTCAAAGCCGCAGTTCCAGGGCAAAGCTAAAAGATCTTCTGAGAATTAGCAAACAGCACAAGTGTTGAAAGCAACATTTGAAATAAAGGTTAGCTTTAATTAAAGAATGTTTAAATGGTCCCTTGAGTGCCTTCAGCAGTCTTTCACCCAGGTAGTGTTGTATCCTGAGATGGCAAAAATGCCTAAAAAGATTATTTTTTTAATCAGTGGTGCTGTGATGATGTCCTTTCTTTCTCTGTCTTCAGCACCTTTGGATGCTGAGCTCCTGGGTACAGCCTAGGGAGATGCACCTGTACCTGTATCATAGAATCATAGAATAGTTAGAGTTGGAAGGGACCTTAAAGATCATCAAGTTCTAACCCTCCTGCCATGGCAGGGACACCTCCCACCAGAGCAGGTTGCTCAAAGCCCCATCCAGCCTGGCCTTGAACCCCTCCAGGGATGGGGCAGCCACAGCTTCTCTGGGCAACCTGTTCCAGTGTTTCACTGCCCTCATAGTAAGGAATTTCTATTATTTTTAGATAGTATTTCTATCTGCAAGTGTCCCCAGTGTGTAGGGCATGATCCTGCTCTGCCTCACTGCAGCTTTTCTCAGAGCACAGGCAGATGCTCCCTGCCAAGCACTGCCTTCCTTGTTACTGGAAGGTGGAAAATCCAGGAGTGCAAGGGTTGGGATGCTGATGGTGATGGGTCCTTACTCTGTTCTTTATCTTAAGGAAACAAGAACACAGCATATGTACATTTAAGGCTATAGGAAAAAGCTAGTGTTTAAAAATCAGCTTGTGTGCTCTTCCTTTATTTACACAGCCCCACTGGAGAGGTCGTGATCACGTTCCCTTGAAGAGCACATGAACCGCTATGGAACGTGCCCTCACTGCTGTAGAAAAATGTGTCATTCTCTCCTACTGTCTCATTTGTAATATTTGCTAAGTATAACATGTCATATGTACCTGGATGGCTGCCCTGAGAGCACACCAACTCAAAGACAGGGGATAATGAATTGCAGATGCGGAGCAGGCTGTTTTCGCTCATTAGCTTGATTTCTTAACCAACAGATTTAGCAAAGGATGTGTTTTCTACTGAAGACTCCAATACTGAAGCTGTTAAATCCAAAGGGCTTGTTATCTGATTTCACAAAAAAAGCATCTGGAAACATTGCTTAACTTGTTGAAACATCTCTGTTCATCTGAATAAGTCAAATAGCTCCTTTTTTCCTTTGATGTTTGAAAAAATAGAAGGCTGAGAAACAAACCGAGTGCTTCCCAGCTGAGACCTTGCAGGAGGACATTTCAGCTGTAGCTTCTGTCTTGTCTTGGTTTTTTTTTCCCCAAAAGGAATAAAGCACCGAGAACTACCCTGCGTTATGATTGAAGAGAGCCCTTTCCGTTCCTCTCGTGGCAGTACGGCAGTGATACCACAGAAGGGGAGGCTTGGCACGGGTTCATAAATGAGTAATAGTGTCAAACACATATGATTGTTTTGCTACTTCCTCCGAGTGGTCGAAGGAAGGAAGTTATGCATATAATTTAGCTGGGCTTCAGGAAATAGTTTGATGCAGTTCTCTGCGGAGAGCAGCTCTGCAACCCTAATAGCTAAAAGCAGAGGGTGTCATAGCAAAAGGTGGCAGGGAAGGGAAGCAGGCTTTTAAGAAAGAGAAAGAAACGACTGCTGGAACACTGCTAAAGTCACTGCTGGTCTCTTTTGGCATTGATCTGCGGGAGAGGGGAGGATGTGTGGAAGTGGAGCTGGTCTGATGCGTGGAAATCCCCGAACCTCAGTGCTGTAGCGCTACCTGGATAACAGGCAGATGCAAAAAAACCTGGGGGCTGCAACCTAATTTTCATAAAAGCTTTTGTGCAGGAATAAGGTTTATTTAAAGATGGAGGTGACATATGAAAATTAAACTTTTAAAAACAACCAGAACCTGTAGCCTCCCTCCTGCAAGCAGCGATGCTGGTGTCACTGCTGGTGTCTGCTGCCCTTCTAGTGCATGTAGCGATGCTCAAGACTGGGAGAGCAGTCTTAGCTCAGCCCTCATCATACATGCTTTATGGCACAATTTTTAATTGCATGATCCTCTCCCCTGACAGTGTACGTACGGTCTTCAGGAAAGGCGCTGTTTGGGGAACAAGGTATCTCTCCATCCATTTTTTTTTCTGCTTTTCAGTTAGCGGCAGCGGCTGTTATTTATTACTCACCATCTAATGCCTGTGGTACATACGGAAGCATTTGTTTCCTTTACAGTCTTTTCAAGGGTCTTTGCTATCCACTGGGGTATTTGAGTGCCAAGTTGTTTTCTGTAAGTGGAGGCTGCTGATCTGTGCAGCACAGCAGCAGGAGGAGATAGCAGGTGGAGAAGACGATTCAGAGCAGGTCAGCTCCCAAAGACAAGAGGCAAGAGTTGGCTGATGTTTTTCTTTTTTTTAACTCTTCTTCCTGACGCAGGCAGGAGTGTGTAGCCACGGAAGAAAACCCTCAAGTGTTTTTCTGCTGCTGCGAGGGCAACTATTGCAATGAGAAGTTTACTCATTTGCCTGAAGTCACCGGCCCAGAAGGTGAGTGACTGGGTGGATGGGGAGTTGGGAGTCTCTTCCTCTAGACCCAGTTTGGGATGACTTTGAGTTGTTGCACATTGAGCAAGAAAATACATAAGACAGGATGCAAAGTACCATTTTGGTTACAAAGTCCAGAAATCTTCTGCTGGGATTCTTCAAGTATAGTTTTTTAATGTTGTTTCACTCTGTGGGTAAAGCATGTTGTACCAACACCTTGTATACGATCGGTAAGGATGGGATTTTCTTTATGGTGGATGTTCACAGTGGGCTCTTACAAAGCGAAATTCCACACAAGGCAGAGAGGGCAATGTGATTTATACATTATGGATCAACTCAAATGCTTAAAAGGTATTTTTGACACCTTCTTCATTAATTTTTGTAGGTTATAGGTCTCCAAATATCAAGGATTTTTACATTTGGTTGGGCTTTTCTTGCTCTGAGGATTGAAAGGGAATGTGTAATGTGTGTCAGCTTTCAAAGTTTGTAGATATACTTCAAGGAAGAAAAATAACATCAGGTCCTTCTTCAGAGGCTAATAGAAAAATGATGATTCTTTTAGCTGTAGACTTGCTAAAGCATCATTCAATAAAAAATTACTGAAGCAGGTGGGTCTTTTCCTTATGATGGTTTATTTTGCCATCAGCTACCTGCATTTACTGAGCTGTTCCAATAGACCATTATCAGATTTTCCTGGGCTTTCCTGTTAGGTTTTTAATTGTTTACATGGGTTTTATTATCTCCTGTTATTAATGTACCCGTAGCAACCTAGTAGCAAATATTCTTTCTCTCACAGTTTTTTTGTTTAATTTGGCAAGTCTTGCTATTTTTTCCCTCCCTGTCTCCAACATAGCAACATGGCTCCATTTAGTATTCCCATTGTTTGTGTCTCAACTGCACTGATGTAATTTGGAACAAGAACTACTGTGGGAATAGTGCATTTGATTGTGGCTCCGGCAGCATTTTACTAAAAACTGACATCTTGTCAATCACTGTAAAAGGCAAAGCAACGCTGCAAGGGATTTCATGCTCACTTAATACATTTGGAAGGGTTAAGAGGAAGAAATTTTCTGCTTTTACATATCCCAGCAAGAAATACCCATCTCAAATAAAGGTCAGATGGAGGCTCAGCTTGCAAAGTGTGGTTTGGACCACTGTAACTCCATTAATAATAGCCATATGGAAAAGGGTAAACCGCAGAGCCTTATGAATACCGTTGAATGTGATGGGACATGCCACTAGGCATTGTCAGCTTCGGAGTACAAGGAAGGATGGGGTCTGGTTGCATCTGACCATGTAGCTGACAGTACTGGTGCATGCCTGAAGGGTCCTTTCCCTCATTTACCCTGCTCTTTTCTCACAGTCATATATGAGCCGCCACCACCAACGCCCTCCCTGCTCAACATCCTGGTGTACTCACTGCTCCCCATCGCTGTCCTCTCCATGGCCATACTCTTGGCCTTCTGGATGTACCGTCACCGAAAGCCTCCCTACGGGCACGTCGACATTAATGAGGTGAGATAGAAACTGTGAGCTTTGCCAAGTTAGTCCCCTGTATTTGGACCTTACAAAAGGCGCAGAGGCTGCTCAGTATGTAGAATCATAGAATGATTTAGGTTGGAAGTGACCTTAAAGATCATCTAGTTTCAACCTCCCTGCTATGGGCAGGGACACCTCCCAATAGACCGGGTTGCTCAAAGCCCCATCCAGCCTGGCCTTGAACACCTCCAGGGATGGGACATTCACAACCTCTCTGGACAACCTCTTCCAGTATCTCACCACCTTCAGAGTGAAAAATTTCTTCCCAATATCTAATCTAAATCTGCATTCTTTCAGTTTGAAGCCATTACGACTTGTCCTATCAGTACATGCCCTTGTAAAAAGTCCCTCTCCAGCTTTCTTATAGGCCCCCTTCAGATACTGGGAAGCTACTCTAAGGTCTCCCCAGAGTCGAGTCTTCTCCATATGTTCACATCAACTTTTGCTCCACTCTTCAGGTGGCCTAACTTTTTTTCTGTATCTTTTTGAAGTTGACCTCTATGGTAGTATTAGCATCCCCTGTGAGGCTGGTGGGTTTAGATGGGATTATCACCATGTCCAAGATCCCTAAGGGGTAGAGTTGCACGGGCCTGCTTGGTGGCTACTCTTCCTCCTAAGCATTCAAACCCCCTGCCTGATTTCAGGCAACTTTGCAGAGGAGCAGAGATGATGAAGTTCCTACCTATGGGGTGCAGGGAGATGCATTCCCTCTTGAAGCTCAGTTTTTACGAGCCATCAGAGAATGCATGCATGAGGTCACTCTCATGGTCCAAAGCCATCAGGAGCTGGTCCTTGCTGGCTCTGCTGTGCTCTGAGCCTTCTGGTTTCTTCTGAAGGGCAGAGCAGGCACTTCTCCCTCCCTCCTCTGCCCATTACAGCCCGTACTGTGAGCCTTTCCCATCTGAAAAAAGCTAGGACAGAGTTCCATCCCCATGTGTCCTACAGAGTTGTGTTGTTCTCCTGGACAAATGCAGAGTTTAAACAGATACGGTCTTTATGATGCTGATAGACGTAGTTACTGCCCATTGCTAGGGTTATGTGAAACACACCTAATGAAGTGCAAAGCAGTGGGAGGTTTCAGGTGTAGTTGGCTGTTAGGTCACAAAGATCAAAAAGTTCCTACTTTTGGCAGGAGGTGGCCTTGAGGTCATCGGTGGTTTACAGCCCAATATAGCTCTTGCTTTGAAAACCTAGGAGAATTCAGGTTTTGCCAGAGGATGGCAGGCAGTAGTTTGACACACAAAGTGATACTTGGGGGCGTAGATTGTTCTGTGTGTTCTATACAAATACCCTGCAATCCAAGATAGGGAATTTTGGGCTGCTTTTGCTGCAAACAGTACATCTAAATGATTTTTATTAAAGAAAATGTAATTTCCTTACCCTTCTTTTCCCTCGCAATCTCTCCATCCGTCCCCTCCCTTTGTTTTACAGTCCAGCTTCACCTTGTGACAGTGTTTTTCTCTCGTGCAGGACCCTGGCCCACCGCCCCCATCTCCCCTGGTTGGCTTAAAGCCTCTGCAGCTCTTGGAGATCAAGGCCAGGGGACGCTTTGGCTGCGTGTGGAAGGCTCAGCTGATGAATGACTATGTAGCAGTGAAAATCTTCCCTATTCAGGTGAGAAGGGCATTGCATTAGGGTCTCACTCATCGGGCTTCTTCACCGGTGCTGAGATGCTCTAAGTGCCTGTGGTGGTGTTTTTAACACCATAAAAAGATGCATTTGGACTCTTCATCTGGGGGAAAAGTTCAAGGGACCCTCCCTTCCTACACTTTTGTCTGTGTTGTCTCATTACCAGATGCTTCCTGCAGTAGTAGTTGTTGCAAGAAGGGCAAAAACAAGCCCATTTTGAAATCTACAGGGTATTCTAACTGCACTGCAAATGTCTGTGTTGTTAAAGTCCGGCGAGGCAGCATGCAGCTGTGATGTCCAAAGTGCACACAAAGGACCGAAAGCCCTGGCTTTGTGTGTCTTGCCTTGGTAGATTGTAAATCCAGAGCCAAAGCGAGCGAAGAGTTTGCAGCTTACAAAGGTTCAGCCCCGGCGCTGTGAAAGCTAATTGCAGTGCAGCGTTTCTGTCAGCTCACATCTTCTGCTCTAGGAAACCTTTGAACACTCCTGAGTTGACTCTCTAGGAATTACAGATGGAAAGAGTAAAGCAATCAGAAGTCAAATGAAAGAAGAACGACTGAAACGTCTTCGTGCTTCTCTGCTATCTCCTTCTTTGTTAATTTTTTGCCCCGTATTTGTTGTCCTAGCGTTGCTAAAGGAGATGTGCACATCTTCTGTCCAAGCCTGCTATGACCTGCTGGTAAATATTCAATAGAGCCTAGATTAGATTTTGCAATCGTAACAATTACAGCTACAATGCAGATCTGGGTGCTGTATGCACAGGCTTTGTTCTTGGAAGCATCCTTAGGAAATCTTGACAAATCTGATTTCTCAGTGAGGCTGGGTTTGGATTCCTGTCCCCTCCCCATACAAGTGCTGTAGGAATAGCTGAGGGTAATTTTGGAGAAGGGAGATTGAGAACAGTAACTTCCAGTCTTTCTCCAGCACCTACCCTTTAGGGAAAAAAAGCCTCATTTTGAAGGGATACATCACATCTGAACGCCGGAGGATGATATTAAGAGGAAAGCGAGCGGCTCTGACTGAGCTGAAGGAGCCGTTTGCTTTAAAGGGAAGTGTGATCTTTGATGGTGCATTTCTCCCTGCTTTAGGATAAGCAATCTTGGCAGAGCGAGAGGGAGATTTTCAATACTCCTGGCATGAAGCATGAAAACCTTTTGCAATTTATTGCGGCAGAGAAAAGAGGGACAAACCTAGAGACAGAGCTCTGGCTGATCACAGCTTTCCACGACAAGGTAATGTATCATTGCACATACATTTTGGGAAGACAGAGAGAGGCAATGGTTGTGAAGCAGCAGGATTCGGTGTCTAATATTCTCCCAGAAGCTCCCCTGTAATCTATCCAGGCTGTCCCTGGTGAGCCATGGCTCAGTGGTAGAAGAACTGCTTTTGCTCCCCTCGTTCAAAGGCTCTTCCTTTAGCTTTCAAGGCTTTCCTACATAAGCAAAGGATTAATAAAAGTGGGACCTGGGAAGAGGGAGAGGCACAAAGGCCACAGCTCATCTTTGTGGTGGTCACCATCTCTCAACGTGTGTAGATGAGCGTGTGGGAGCTCGGGGTCCAAGACCCAGCTCGCCCCTTGCAGATGGGCTCCATGTTTACTTTTGAAGCCCGGGGCATATCTCCCATTTCATGGATTGCTTTAGTTATCAAACATGACTAACACTTAAAACAAAACAAACACACACAAATCCAGGTTGAGCCAGCAGCGTTATCCCTCTGTTTAATCCAAGGTCTACTCAGTCAATCATTGCCACGACCAGCTGATACGATACATCACCTTCTTGCACAGAAGGTTTTCCCCTTTCTTAGATTAGATGAATTGCTCTGTTTTGAGATGATTTTGTCCCTTCCTTATCTCCCTCTCCTTCCCTGGCAGATTAGCAGACTCCTTTTTGGACATCCAGATACTTTCTGTGCTTTCAAAGGCTGAGGACTCATGAACACTTCTGGGTTTTATTTCTTCTTTTTTGCTTTCACCAGTGATTTTCCCCCCACCACCACCCTGTTAAATCAAGGTTCAGATTTCTCAAGTGCTCATTAAAACCTTTTTCTAAACTGATGAGTTGGCACATCTGTCACATAGCAGGGTCTGCGATTAAGAGCATACGATGTCCTGTTCCGCAGGGCTCTCTGACGGATTACCTGAAGGGCAATATTATCAGCTGGAACGAGCTCTGCCATGTTGCAGAAACAATGGCCCGTGGCTTGTCCTACCTTCATGAAGACGTCCCTTGGTGCAAAGGTGAAGGACACAAACCTGCTATAGCACACAGGTACGGCCTCTTTCCTTGTCGCCATTCAAGTGCTGTGTTTAAATATTCACGACCTGTTTGAAATGATGCTGCGGAATGGAGGAGGAGATTATGCTTTGAGGAAGTCAACACCTTTTAACCCAACGAATCCCATGCTAAGACAAGAAGGTTTTTCACTCGTATGTGAAATGGCAAAGGGCAAGTAAGCATCTTATCTGTGAAACAGTCCATATTGCTGGTAGTGGTTGATGGCAAATGTCTGAAGGGCAGGTGCTTCCTTCTTCCATCAGCTTTTCTCTTGACACGTAGTAGGAGGAGAACCCTGGTTGCTGCAGAACCACTCTTTGAAAGGACCGTGCTTGATAAATCACATTATAATCTATTTCTGTGGCTGTACCAAGATTTGGACGCTATTTTTCCCAAAGTGTTTTAGACCGATAATTCCACTCTATGCCTTCCCCCAGAGCTTTTGATCATTAGCAAAGAAATGGAGAAATTGTGGAAATGCAGAAAATGGCTGCTACTTATTCTTCACAGTGGTTTTATAATACCCATATCATGTCAGGATGCTTATGAGAGACACCAGAGGAGACTCCAGGGTGCCTCTGAGATCTCTTTGCGTTCGCTTCAACCCACCTGGGTGGAAGCACCATGGGGACAGGGGAAATCTAGAAAGAAGTGGGTAAAGCCATCCTCAATACATGAATACTTCTTGTATCCCTTCTCCGCAGTCCCACATTGCTTGCCCTGGACTAAAGCATCGCTACCGAGCGGTTTGTTAGTGGAAAGGCAGGAGGGGGGAGTTTTCCAGAAGGGATTTACATGGGCTACACGCCGTAATCCACAGCCTTGCTCACCCCACCACACCACATTTCATCTAGGAGGGACTTAAACCCCACATCCAGCTGCAGCAATTTGTACCCGATCTAATGGGGCCGTCTTCATCTACGGCAAGATAATCCCTGGTTTTACAAGGGTTGTCCCTGCCCCCAAAAACATCCCCCCCACCGCCTCTCCCCGAACCCGAAGATTTTTGAGAGGCTGTTGGAAGAGCCTGCAGCTGCCTTTGTGCTGCTCCTGGAGCTGACCCCTGTGTCCCTGACATTTGTCCCTGTGGAATAAAGGCAGTGGTTTAGACATGAAAATTCCTGAGGGTGGGGAACAGGGAACGGCTGTAGAAAGGCTTTAAAGCAACAGGTCGTGCTCATTAGTGTCCCTGTCCATTTAGCAAATGATAAAAGATGGAGAATGCACCATTTGTGTGAATTTAGCACATACCTAGGGAAGAGGGATTTCAGGACGCAGGGGATTTCCTTTGGATTACCCCACTCCTTTTAGTTTTATTTTTGTTTTAAAAGAAAACATTTCAAATTGTGGAGGGAAGGGGGTTATTTTTGAACGGCTTCACACAACACACACTTGGGAACCCCCAAGTCAGTGTTGGCCAGGGGTTCAGCTAACTCCTTGCTGGCCCCCGGCACTACAAGGAGGATTAAGGTTATGGGATCGCTTGTTGGTACCAAAGTGCCCCCACGTGGAAGCTGAAAATAAAATCTCCAGTGTCTGCATCGAGTTAATGCACCCGTGTTTCATGGTTCACTCGCTCTCTTATTCCCCGGCTTGAAGCAAAACACAGAAAAAGATATTTTCTTCTTTTCAGGCTACATTCTTTTATCAGTGACCGGTTTAGGGTGGTCCAATGCATGCGGTGGTAGTGGGAATTCTACTTGGCATGGCTTGGATCAGGGCTTTCTCTCTATCCTTGCATTAGAGCTCACACTTACTGGTTTAAGGTGGTTTGCAGTAGGAAGGAAAGCTTGGAAAAATGGGGGAATATATGGAAATAGAGGGGAAAAAGGAACGGCGAAGGGAAACCCAAATCCCTGCATCACGTAGCCAGATGTAGTAGTTAACTCTTGCATGCCCAAAGGGCAGTGTGAGTGAACAGCAAACACATGTAGAATAATGATAGTTTATATCTCGCTTCACTTTGGAAACATATCGTTCAGGCAGTCCATTTAATGATTTCTGTGTGGTCCTTGTTGAGCCACTATTTTGCAAAAATCTTGTGCACAATCTGTGCCACCCTGGAGGGCATAATCCCTTAATGCTGACCAAGCAAAGGAGTTTATCTCTGTCATTAGATGATGGCTGTTTTCTAAGCCTGTGGGCAAACTGCTATAGCATGGAAGCAGTCAGTCTGTAAGATGACAAGTATTAGGTAAATGATGTTTTTCTGTGTAACGGAGGGGTATAAATGTTTTGTAGACTCTCCAAAACTGTGCTGTGTCCCTGGAACTCCTGTGAGTCCCCTTGAGGTGATGGAGGCTGGTTTTTGCTGGGGTTCCCTGGCTGTATGATGCTCTGCAACTTCACACCCACCTCCCCATTTTAATCCTCCAGCCAAAAGTGCTCATCGCACTGTGATTAGATTAGAAAGGAAAAATCCTTTCTTCTGTTTTTTTGTTGTTGTTGTTTTTTAAGCTGGGTGGTACAGGATGATTTTCCCTTGAGGTGCTTTGAGCTGGTGCTCTGGCATCTGAGGCTGCGGCGAGCAGTCCTTCTCTCATGGCCTAGCACTTTCTCTCTTCCTGAAGAATTTTGACAGGTCTCTCTAGTGCGGAACAATTGTATCTGCCCTCATTAATTATTTTGTGCAGGCCTGCAATGTCCTGCAATCAGCAGGGTCACCGAGTGAATTGATGATAGGGAAATTATAATGCTGAGCATACAGGACAATTGCCATCTGCTGTCTAAGGTCTGTAATTTAATTACATTGCCAAACATCCCTTTTCAGATGAAAATGCAGGAAGCCCAGGGAACGGGGCTCCACTGGCTAGGCATCTCGACCCTCCTCCGCCCTGCTTTCCAGCCCCTCTGCAGATTTACCTGACCTGCCCTCAAATGATCCCTCTGCAGCACAGGAGTGACCCAAATGTCCCCTCAAAAGCCACCTTCAATCACTGACCCACCATCTCTACTGCAAATGCTCCCTCCTGCCCAGTCCCATCCCAATGTCTCATCTGAGTGTGGGCTCACCCCCTCCCCTGTTTGCCTGCCACCCCTCTGAATTCTCCAGAGAAGATGAGTCCAGCAATTAAAACATATGTGTGATAGAAGACCATGGCCAAAGTCTGTTGAAGTGCATAGTCAGGGTGGACGGAGTCCCACCCACCAGCATCTGCTAATTTTCAAGAAAATATAATTTTGTAGATAGGAGCAAGCATCTTTACCCAGGATAAAGGGTAAATTCAACCCCTTAACCCATCTTTGTTGTTAGGAATGAGAAATGTAAGAAGGGCCTGGAGGTAGGGTCTGGAGGTGGTACTCAGAGCAAGAAAAACTAGAAGCACTAGTGCCTTCTAGTGCTTGCTCTAATTAAAACCCCCCTTTCGTGTTACTCCTTGCTTTTGTTTTGAGGTTAATTCATGGTATAGTTCGGCTTCCTCTGTGCCAGGCAGCAGAGGGCTGCTTGGTTGTGTTTGAGGGACACGGGGAGCAGCTGGATTTGCCAGCACTGGCTGTGCTGGGCAGCTGGGGCAGGAAAAAAGGAGCTGATTTACTGGGAACTGCTGAGCCTATGGACTTACAACGTGTTGCAATTTGATTTAGCCCTCGTGCCGTAATAAACCCTTCCCAAACTTCTTGTCTGTAGGGACTTCAAGAGTAAAAATGTCTTGCTGAAGAACGACTTGACGGCAGTGCTAGCCGATTTCGGACTAGCCGTACGGTTTGAACCTGGAAAACCTCCAGGGGACACTCATGGACAGGTAATCATTATCTTTAACAATAACGTTTTAAAAAGCTGGGCTTGCCATAGCTCCTTGGGACCGGAGAGGGTAGTTTGTATAGATGCATTTAATTCTCTTTGAGATATATGTTTTCCATAAAAGATTGCGCTTGGATATAAATTCCAGGAGCTGCTTTGATCTGGGTGAGCGGGGAGAGTGCTTGGACCCTCCCAAAAGGCTCCCTCAGCCCCAGGGACAGGTGACTTCTTCCTTCAAAGATGGGATTTGCTGACTCTTTATTGTCTTGGTATTAAATATTAATACTCTTAAAATTATTCATTTAAAAGAATTCAGCCAGGCTGGCTGCTTGGGTGACCTTTAGCAACAGCAGATCTTGTGAGCTGGCGGAGCGCTGCGTAAACAATTTACTGTGTTTTTATGGGTTCTTAATTTTCTGCCTTGGCGTTGCGGCAAGTGACCGCTCGTTCTGCTCTCCTGCTGGGACACGTGTCATCCCCTCTCTATGTCTCCAGTTTTTTTTTGAGCCAATGCAGGCTCCCTTTTTACCTTTATACCAAAACGAGTGAACACTCTTCTGGGTTTGCCTTTTCCAGCTTTCCTCATTTTTGCCCTCTTTTATTGGACTTTTCCAGTATTTTCCACACCTTTTCACATCCTGGCTTCCCTCTGTCCCCACTGCCTCAGGTAACAGCAAGTGCAGATGAGAATTTCCTCAAGGAAAATATTAAAAGCATTTCAATTCCCATGTTAAAACGGTGCTTTTTCCCTTGCTCTCCTCTCCACTCTCCTACACTATGGGCTGTAATTCTGCCACATACATTTAGTCTATATGAGGAGCTCAGCACATTTCTGCCTGGACTAAACAAAACAAGATCAGTGTCATAATTAGGACTGAATCCCCTCAAAGCAAGCGGGGGTCTTTTCCAAACCAGATCATGGCAAGCCAGGGCTGGGGTAGACTTTGCAAAGTCTGTGCTTTACTACTCGTGTGAATGCAACAGACTTGTTTTATCCAGCGCTGTCAAAACAATGCCTTTTCTTACCATTTCAGCAAATACAAATTTTACTTTTTTACTTTTTCTTTTCTAGAACAGATTATCTTTTTTTTTTTTTAGTGAAAGGTGATTGAACTTTCAGTGACTGTGATAACCAAGTCTGACATGACCTCAGGGTGTTCTGAGTGTCTCCAAAGACAGCTTTTTCTCATGCAGCATGGACGTAAGATACGGTGGGATCCAGAGAAAGCAGGACTACATCCATCCCCACCTTGCCACGCTGCATTTAAATGACACCTGTAGCATATGCTGAATGAATATCACACACATAGCCATGCACTTTGGCTTTTTCCTTCAGGTAGCCCATCTGGGCTCAAGTGATCTTAATGAGAATCAATGTCAGAAAAAAGCAGTCCCCTTTTCCCTTGTTTTCTGAGTGAGGTGTAACTATAGCAGCAGTAGCCTTAAGGCTAATGAAACCAGCCGTCACTCATCTCCAACCAGTGGAGGCCCAACTGGAGTGTAACTTGAGTTGTTTCTTTCTCTGTAGGTGGGAACAAGGAGGTATATGGCTCCTGAAGTGTTAGAGGGAGCAATCAACTTCCAACGAGACGCCTTCCTGAGAATAGACATGTATGCAATGGGACTGGTGTTGTGGGAGCTAGTCTCCAGATGTAGAGCAGTTGATGGTAAGAATCAAGAATTTCTCTTCCCTGGGGAGAGCTCTGTTTCAGTGTGGTTTAGTGGTCCAAACCCACTTTGCTTAAAAAAAATAATCAATGGCATATAAGCAGCTAACCTGTTTTTCACTCACTTGTTTTTTAACATAAGCTGTTATTCTCTGTAGATAATAACCTTTGTAGTGTTCAAGTCTCTAAGTGCTTTTAACTATACCAATTACATTGCAAATTGGCTGAGAACATGAGGGTGGAGGAGCAGGTGATTTTTCCATCAGTGGTAAGTCTCCTTTAGTCCTGAGCCACCTCTGTGCAGCTCTCACAGCACTTGGCCTGTGACCAAGGCAGGCTTTGAGCTCCAGAGAAGAGTCGTACTCAGCTTGGCTTTGGCTGTCCCACCTTGCTTCTGCAGGGCACTGTGGTGGCCTGAATGGAAAACCTAGAATCATAGAATGGTTTGGGTTGGAAGGAACCTTTAAAGGTCATCCAGTCCAACCTCCCCTGCAATGAACAGGGACACCTTCAACTAGATCAGGTTGCTCAGAGCCCCATCCAACCTGACCTTGAATGTTTACAGGGATGGGACATCTACCATCTATCTGAGCAACGTGTGCCACTGTTTCCCCACCCTCATCGTAAAAAATTTCTTCCTTAAATCTATTCTAAATCTAACCTCTTTTGGTTACATCTTGACCTGTCGCAACAAGCCCTGCAAAAAGAAGTGAAGCACCTTGGTGAAATAGCAGGAACACAGCACTGAAAGGACCTTCTTGGGTCAGCCAGCCCATTTCCCTGCTATCATAAGTTGTTAGGTATTAATCTTTGGCGTTTGCTGATCAAGCCCTCTCTCAGCAGTGGGCTGAGTTTGTTGTTCCATCTACAGCTCTGGAGGATCTCACTTTCTCTTGGGTGATCCAAAAGAATGAACATCCATGGTGTCCTCTGTCACAGAGTTTTAATCCTAAAATGATGCTGCAAAGTTGGGCAGCACATCTGCTTTTTCATGACATCCCTTGCCATTTGCAGAACCTTGAGTGGTGGGGGAAGCAATCATACCCTTGTAGTAGCTCTAAGGCTGCTTGCCTGAACTTCTTTCTTCTTGTGTAGGTAGGGGCAGTCTGGACTGAATATCAGGTTTATAAATTAATACTGCCTCACCTGGACTTCAAATGTTTTTGTTACAGTAGGAATGAGGAGCTTGATTATAAGTAGTATGTCTGCGTAGGTGTGTGGTGGTAGAATTTTTGCCTATCATGTTTGTGATATCCTTCCAATTCTCCTCGGGTGGCAGCTGGCCAAGATACTTGGGGTGCCATACACAGCACCATTAAATCAGAAGGAAGGCTTCCTTTGGAGTGACAGGGAGTTATGCTGAACCTCATCTGCACTTCTAGCTCAGAAGGGATGTTGTGTAAACAGCAGATTTGGCTTGGGGATCACCAGTGCAGCTCTTCATAGCCCTGATCCCTCTTGGAGGAAGATGAAGGAAAGGTTGTGAACTTTACTGTGCCATCTGTAGGAACGAGTGTTTCAGTTTGAGTTTAGTGACTGGCATTGTGTCAACAAGAATAATGATAAGCTGTTTTAGTGGAATCATTGTTTTTTAGAGTACCTAAACATTATGTTGTTGGTGTCACAGTTTGTGACCAGCTAAAGTGGCCGGCTCTTTTATTTTAGTCTGGAAAGGCCCTCTTGAAACATCTCCACTCTTGAAAGAGTTCACCCTTCACTACTGAAAAATCTTAAGTGATGCCACGGAGTACCCTGAGAAAACCTATCAGTTAAGCTGGGCTGCCATTCACGGGAGAGCATCTACGCATTGCCAAAGGCCAGATGACCTTTCAATAAGCAGAAGTTATTGCTGCCATCCAGGGTCTGCACTGATACTCATAACAATCATCTCATTCCCATGGCCCAGGGCAGTTCACAGCCATAACTGGTATAACAAAAGCATTCAGAAAGCATTTTGCACTTAGGAGCTGGTACCTGGGACAAGCGGCATCTGGCTCCAGCACGTCAGGGCTGACTCAAACCTATGAACAAGCCACATCACAGAGCAAGAAATTACTAGTGTTGTATATGCCTGACCTTCCTAGTTGGCACCTAAAATGAAATTATGCTCATGCTGAAACCTTTCTCTAGGTCATTGTGTGTTGAATTACTATGCTGAAATGTGAGGAGGATGGGCTGATTTGCTCTTTCTGTTAAAATAAATCACAGACTACCCAGTAAGACTCCTCAAGGAAAATAGTGGGATCAGGAGGTCTGGCTGAGGGTCCAGATTTGATGAGGTGGAAAATGCGTGGCCAGACAAGCAGCGGGGACAGCAAAGTCCATTGTGTGAAGGAATGTAAATCACATTTGTCTGCAGTGACATGTGAACTTCAGGCTTTGCTGCGGTGGGTTGAGGTTGCTTTGGAGCCACAGCTCACTCATGCATGGGGAGGACGTGGCTCTGCAGAGGACATTTCTGTACTAACCCAGTTCTCCATGTGCACCTTAGGTCCAGTGGATGAATACATGCTGCCTTTCGAAGAAGAAATAGGTCAGCACCCATCCCTTGAGGACCTGCAAGAAGTGGTGGTTCACAAGAAGATGCGCCCTGTGTTCAAGGATCACTGGCTGAAACACCCTGTACGTCCCTCCTGGTTAACAGTGGAAAATGTTGACCTGTGGGATGGGAACAAGGGATGCAACTATGCATCACTTGTTAGCTTCAAAGGGAAACTAACCAGTCCAACCCAGTGCATGGACATGCTTCCCAGTCCTAGAGAAAGTCAGGGCTGGGGAATGAGGGTTTGCTCAACACTTTCATGATTCCCTTTCCATTTACTCATTGTATTTAGAGAGAAAAACAGTTGGTTCAAGTCAGCCAGTGCCAAACATGGAGTGCGTGGCGGTTTAGTAGGACTCATTTATTATGATGAAAGAATGGAAAACGAAGTCCCTTTCATTAAGAAAAAGCAAATGATCCACACCATCAGAGATGTGTTCCTCATGGACTAGATAGCGTGCAAGACTTGAGCAGTTTTTTGAGGAAAAATTAATTAGATGTGAAGGCAAGCAGACAATGAAGTAAAATGCAGCGTGGGTTTCCCAGAGGTAGATCATTTCAAGCTCGTGTTTTTAATAAAAGAGGTGATTTTTTTTTCAGGCTGGGAAACTGAAGAGATTATGAAATCTCACAGGGCTTCAGTAAGAAGCTAAATACTTCTATTTTGACCAAACTGTCATGGTTTTGGCTAAACTCAGGTGTACTAACTGGTTGCCTGGAAGTCAAGGAGAGCTGTGGGCTGTAGATAAAGATGAGTGTTTCATTTAAAATGAGGGTTCAAATAGGAGCTGTGCTCTTTTGGCAGTGTTGAATTCAGTTATTTGGGGATATCTAGAGAAGTGATTTCAAATAAAGCAACGGCCTCATAGTAACTGATGTGGTGCTGCCAGCTCTCAAGGTTTTATCATGGGAATCGTAATACTTGATATCTTGTCTTTTAAAGCCTGGACTGCTGAATCTTGTGATGTACTTTGATATTAAAAAAGTACTTTTGAGGCTATGAAAAAAAGCTGGATGAAACCAAACCATACAGCCTTAGAAAACAGGAGCTTAAAAAATCTGAAAACAATAGCAATTTTAAAATTAATTAATTTTAAAGTAAAAAAGTAATTTTTAAAGCTAATCTCCTGATAATTTGATTGCCATGGAGAAAATATTCTTAGTTTTTCTTTATAGCACTAAGCTGTAAAGAAAAGATAATAAGTCTTATGAGGAAAGGCTGAGGGAACTGGGGTTGTTCAGCCTAGAGAAGAGGAGGCTGAAGGGAGATCTTATTGCTCTTTACAACTACCTGAAAGGCGGGTGTATAGAGGTGTGAGGGTTGGTCTCTTCTCACAAGTCACAGGAGATAGGACAAGAGGAAATGGCCACAAGTTGCATCAAGGGAGGTTCAGATTGGATATCAGGAAAAATGTTTACGCTGAAAGGGTTATCAAGCATTGGAATGGGCTGCCCAGGGACATGGCTGAGGCACCATCTCTGAAGGTACTTAGAAGATGGGTTGACATAGTGCTTAGTGACATGGTTTAGTGATGGGTTGTTGTTTTTTATCAGAGTTAGGTTGATTGTTGGACTAGATGATCTCAAAGATCCCTTCCAAACTAGACAATTGTATGATTCTAAGCTGTGTTAAGTGTACCTCTGCAAGGATGGTCCCTGGAGCAGCTGATGTTGTTGCTGAAGGTGCTTTCTCCTCCTTGTTGTCCGCAGGGCTTGGCGCAGCTCTGCGTGACCATCGAAGAGTGCTGGGACCACGATGCGGAGGCTCGGCTCTCGGCGGGCTGTGTCGAGGAGCGCATTGCGCAGATCCGCAAATCCGTAAACGGCACTACCTCGGACTGCCTCGTCTCCATTGTGACGTCTGTCACCAACGTGGACTTGCCGCCCAAAGAGTCTAGTATCTAAGTCCTGGTTCACTTTTGTCTTTCCAGACTCAGTGGATTTAGAAAAAAAAGAAAAAAGTTTTAAAAAAAAAAAACCCACACAAAAAAAAAAACAAAAACACAAAAATCCAACAAACACATGAATGCAGCTGCTATTTTATCTTGACTTTTTATTATTATTGTTATTATTATTATTATTTTTATTTTTTTGGATTGGATCAATTTTACCAGCACATTGCTCTACTGTATTAAAAAAAAAAAAATGGACATTTCAGCAAGCATTCAGGTGCCGACTAATGAATGCAGAAAAGGTGCAGGTACCTCAGAACCTCAACAAACTCACTTCAGTTGTTCTTGGTTTATTCAGTTTTCTGGGTTTCTCTTTATCAGTCTGTCTTCTGAGCGGAGCATCTGTGACATAAAGGAAAACCACCTACCATCATAGAAAACACAATGCTGCAAACTGTGGAGGAAACTTAAGACTGTTATATAAAGAATTCACCTTCCTCAATAAGGATTTTTTTCCCCATTTTGCTTCGGTTTTGGGTTCAGTTTCTTTTCTTTTATTTTTTTTGGAAGTGAGCTTCAAAAAAAACAAACAGCAGATGTGTCTTTTACGGATCTAACGGGTGTCATTGTAACATGGGAAAAAAAAAAAGTAACTGGGTGGAGAATGTTAATTCTTGATGGTAGAATCGAAGGGGGGAGCGTAGAATAGGGGTGGGGAGAGTGACGTTGGACTTGGCAGCATTTGGGGAAACATCATTTGCTATGGAGCTACTTCTCAGGTAACCATTAGAGGAGGGGAAAGACATTTCTGGGCAGAGTATTAACGGCTGCAGAGTATGTAGAAAGCTGAGTTAAAGAGCCAGCGGTTGAAACTGAGGCACTGCTTCTTTTTCCTCCAGTATCTCGGGCTTGGGGATGGGGTAGAAGAGCAAAGCAGAAGTAGAATTACCTTTTATTTGTCAACTCCAAAGAGTAACAGGAAAGGGGCTTTTGAAATTGGAAGAGGTGGGAGAGTGTGTTCTCAAAGCACTTTGGTTTTTACCAAATGATGGGAAAATTTTTCATCTCATTTTGCAAGACAGTTCAGGAAATTTGGCCGTCGGGTTGATTAACTGTCAGCCCAAGCTACCGATGCAGATGGCGGAAAGAGGAAAAGTGTGAAAACTGGCTCTATATATGTATTTATTCTTTTTTTTCCTTATTAATTTGGAGTTGGGAAGGGGGTGGAAATACCTGAACCGGTGGCAGGTGGCTCCTGTAGCATCCCGGACGCCTATGAACTGCCCAGCTGCAGGATGCAGAAGGGGCTGAGCAGCAGCAGTGATTATCATAGCATCTCTCCGAGTGGTTTCTTTGATTCTGCTTTCTCCTTACTCTGTAACGAAACTCTTTTGTCTTAAAGTGGTGCATATTCTAAAATACCGTTACTCTTATTATGCCATAAACTCGCTCTAGTCAGTGAATGTTCCTAATGCTGCTGATTCAACAGTGAAATATTTTTTTAATTTGCAAAACATGCAATGTTTAAAAAAAAAAAAAACACAAAAAACCTAAAAAAAAAAATAATAATCAAACCACAAAACACACACACACACGTTACGTGGCTTCCGAGGTTTAAACTGAAAAAAAAAAAATAATTAAAAACTTCATGACCACAGACCACCTCAAACCAGAAATACCTCAGAATTTTCTACTTGTATGAGTTTTATTATATATTTTGTTAGTTGTGTTGTCTTGTAGTAAGTATATTTTAATGTAAGTTGGCTTTTATGACAAGGGAGTTTTAAAAAAAGAAAAAAAAGAAAAAAAGTTCCAAAATCTTTTAGGAAGTGCTATCATTTTTTTGTTTGTTTTATAAAGCACCATTGTAAATAACTGTATACAGTTGTAGAATAACTGCCTATATAAGGTACCTGGGCATTATTCACTCTTATTTGTGAAGGCTGTTTCCATTCTGTGTTATTTTTCTTTTTGGTCTGTTTTAGTGAAAGGACAGTACATCTTTTTTTTTCTTTATTTCTTTTCTTTTTCTTTCTTTTTTTTTTTTAATTATTATTTTTATTTTTTAACTTTGACTAGAACATGAATTCTGTGTCTTGCTAGACTGACAAAGTTATGTCCATTGGATGGCCAGAACTTCTATCTAAATTTTTCTTTGTGTTAAGCCAAAATGCAGTCCTGAACTCATCACCCTGGAACGAAAATGTAAAAAGTCTGTGTTATATAAATGAATTGGACTTCTCGCCACTGCCAAATTGTCTGCGTGCACCCTTGCACAGGTCTGAGTTATTAAGCAGGCAAAATCGCTAATTGGAGGAAATATAAAGAAAACTGAAATGTATTTCTTAAAAAATATAGCTTTAAAACCTAGAGGTCACAAATGAGGACATGGTCCTTTATCTTGAAGAGACATTAAGATAATTGCCTTAATTTGTCTATCTGAATAAAGTCTTAACCTATTCTTTCAAGTTACTGAATGTATATTGCATATTAGTACGTACCCACGTGTACCTGTATTTCCCTGTGTAGGTTTGGAAGTTTCCGTTTCTTAATGTGCTTCTGTTGAGAACACCTTGACAAAACCTGACAGAACGATACCATTTTTGACCCAGCCGATGTCCCCCGGTGGCGGTTGACATCTTTGGGCCTGATGCTGCCACCTGCCTATGCTTAGCATTAAACACATGGGTAGTTCTGGTGTCACCATGTTAAGCTTAACATTAAGCATAGTCATAAAGGTTTGCAGGATCAGCTTTTTTTAATTTTTTTTCTTTTTTTTTTTCATGTTTAATACATTTCTGCACTGAGATTTATATAAAAATGTGACGTATGTTTTAGAAGTGAGGTGATGAAAGGGTTGGGGTGGAGCGTAGAGCAATTCAGATGGAGTGAATACCTGTTTGGAGGTGGGCTTGCCCCCATTTCCCCGGGAATGGGGGCCAGTTCCTATTGCTGCAGAAAGAAAAAAGCTGTACTGTCTTTTAACTGTTAATATCTGTTTGCTGTTCTGGATTTTTTCCTTCAGCATTATGTATTATGGCTAAAACATGCTTATTACAGCAGTTGCTTTTTTCTCCTGATTTCTTTAAAAAGCTTTAAAGTATTTATTGAAAGTGCCATATGATTTTAATAGCCTATTGGACAGTCTCTTAAATCTTCTCTTCTGAGAAAGCTTAAACAAAAATTCTCACGTGTAGCTTATCTCACTGCGGGGAACTGCGCGGCCGTACAAACTTTGACCAAATGCTGATTGTAAAAGTATTACATCTTCCCTGGTGTAATGGTTCCTTATAGATCATCTTGTCAGCAGGATTCACAAACTGATTTTACAAAGAATTTCCAAGTTGCGTGTGTGCTCAGTTAGAAATTTTCAATGTATGTAGGTGCGTGTGTGTGTGTCTTGCTGTGGTGGCAGAGAAGGAAATCCTGAACTTCTGCATATTTAGAAATTTGTACCGGTTTAGCTAAAGCTGTTGTTGTAAACTGGTATTTATTTATTTTATTAATGAAGACAAGCTCCGGTTAACATATTGGTCTTTTCAGCACTTGAGCTGTGAAGCAAGTAGTTTCCTCACCATTAGTGTAGCGTTTGAACTCTCATTGACAATGTGATTTTGGTTCTGCTTGGTGCTGCAGGGGCTTTTCCCAAGTCAGCGATGGGGCACATCCATAGGTGTAACTGTGATGAGCAAGCATGGCTCTTTTCTTCTCAACACTCTCTTGAAAGCCATGGGTACAACACCTCCTTTGCTACTTCCCAAGCACTAAAATTCCACTTCCCCTTCAAACTCAGAGGAAGTCACTCTTTCGAACCTTTGCTGCAGAATTTTATTGTTGACCTTCCTCTCTCGTATGACAGTTTTTAGGTAAATATTAACCTTCAGTATCCTGGGTGAAAATTCTCCTTGACTTTAGGAGACAGGATCCCACATCTCTCTGGTATAACTCCCTTTATGAATTTATTGGGTTGGCTGGGCTTGTTTCCTAGGTGGAGGAAGTTTGAGTTTATATTTTGAAACTGGAAATACCACAGGAACTGAAGTTGCTTTTTCTTTCTTTTTTTTTTTAAGGCAATAGAGCTCTGACGTGCTAATGAAATTGCATTAGTACAGCAAGGCTGGAAATTGTGTGTGGCTCATGTTGAAATTCAGGAGTGTGTTATCAGAGATGGCTATAAACCAGTCTGACCATCAGTTAAGTAGTACCAGGCTTCTCCATTATGAGTAAGGATTTTAGCTAGTCCTGACCATCATGTTTTCTCTTTTTAAAACACAAGAAAACCACAGTTTATTCTGCCTCATTTTTCAGCTGAAATTCTCTTCTGGAATATACTATGCTAGATGAAGTTACACCTATGGAAGTGCCAAAATCTTTCTTTGTTTCAAAGAGAAGGTCCATGAGTGCCCCCCTAGTAACTCCACTGTGTTTTCCTTGGCTCTCCTGTCTCAGTGCTGGTTTCCACTGGGAAATGGTTGGTTTTAGTAGAAGCAGTAGAAGCCCTGGGGGTCCACTCATCGTGATGTTGCTGGGGGGTATCGACAGGTTGGCTGAGTCAGGCCTCTCTGTTAGGAATCCTGATCTTCCTTCATATCCCAGCACAGAAACCGGAGAACATGGGTTTTATTCCTCTTGTGCTCCTTTCAAGGCAGACCATCAGAACTTGCTTGGTTTTGCAGGGGAAGGGTCTGGTTTCACTCAGTACAGAAAAAACTCGTGTTGCTGAGGAAGGTGCTGGTTGATAACGTTGTGACAGTGCTGTTGCTGCAGTCCTCTTCGAACCACACTCGGCTTGAGAAGTTGCTAAGCAGGAAGCGTCCCGCAAACTATTATCACTTTTACATACAGAATATTGTTTGGTAACATTGTAAATAAAATAGACTATATAATAGAGGAAAATAAGGACATTTTGACTTTTTTACTTTTGGAAAAATATATATATATATTTTTTAGTTACATATACAAGCAAAAATTCTACATTGTGTGAGAATTCTTTTATACCACAAATTATTTTTGTAATGTCTAATGTGTTTCTGCAGGGAAAAGGGAGAAAGGTCTGTGTACGCACAGCAAATAAATAAATATATATATATAATGTTTAAATTAAGTGTGCACTACATCAAAGTCTAGAGGATAGGACAAGTTTAGCCTGAAACCAGTTTGAGGAGCAGGTTTGGATGTACTTGGACATGCTTTGAGGACGGCACTGAGTATATGTTTTGGTTATCTTGCATGTCACATCCCTTCTGCTTAAGATGCGTATTGCTTTTCTGTGACCATCTTCAGTTTAACCAGGGAGAGGGTTTTTTTCCAAGTATTTGTGCAAGTATCCATGTGTGAGCGGTGTGTCTTTTGGCATATGCCATGATGCTGCAGTGAGTTGTGAAGTTCAGGGTGTTAAGAATTTACTTGAGACCAAATAGCCGGGCTGATCTCGGGCGCTGCCGTATCCAATTATAGCAGCTGCGTCTGCTGCATTGACAATATGATCTGTAAGGAGCTGTTGCCAGTAAAGTCCTGATAAAACCAATTCCTAGAAGTTCCTTCTCTCCGAAGTGACCCAACTAATCGGCCTTCACCAGAACACACAGATACGTGGCTCTGTGTTCCCAGCATCGGATTTTACAGTCTGGGTTGGAGGCACTAAAGAAAAGGAGCACTGTCATGTCCAAAGTCCTGCTTAGAAAAAGAGCATTCCAAAATTGTCTTAACTAATCCAAGGTATTCTAGAAGTATTAAAGAAAAAAACCTGAAAATGTATTCTTTTGACTTAAGCTAATTATTCCCATTGGACCGAAAACTCACTCCAGTCTTTTTGGTTCCCTTAACCTTGACAGCACAGTGTCAGCAGGGCAAGAGTTACTGAAAAAAAGCTTTAAACCAAACAATACATGGTGCTACCTTGATGCTGGTTTGACAGTGCACCTTTTGAAATGGCCACTTAAATGACTCTGAGCAGGCTCCTGCCACTGCTGAATCCTATTTCTGTGTTCTTGGTGAAGTCCTTGCCCTGTGGAAGCCAGGAGGAGACTTGCCATCCAATTCCATGGGACCACGAGTGTCTGCCCGTTCCTTCCCGGAGCGCTTTTTAAAGGCACCTGGTTGTTCCCCACATATATGGGACTTCTTGACTTCTTTTTTAAAACTCTAGTTTTAGGGTGACGCTCAGTTCCCTGACTGAAGTAGTAACCTATGGAGTGAGCAGTAATCCTTTTTGTCGGGACACTTCCGCAGAAAGAGATCATACTTGTGTTCTATCCATCCAGCTGTTCTGAAATGTAATGCTATTCTGTTGTGCCTTTATTTTTCCATGTAAAAGCAACTGCTGTAAGCTTTTTTTTTTTTCTTTCTTTCTTTTACTGTTGTTTTTTTTTCCTGTCTGAAAAAAACGACCCCACTTTTCATTGCCCAGCTGTTATTTCTGGATGCAGTCTGTGATCCAGGTATTTCAAGAACCAATTACCTCAAACCTCATGTTAAACAGTGTTGCTATCTGGATTCTCCTTGATACTACAATATTGTAACATACACAAACAGGAACCTTGCTATATGTGGGTGTTTATATATATGTATCATATACATATACACATGTGTATATATATATGATATATATATGTAAATAGAAAGTGATCCCCAAGGACTGAAGGAAAAAAAACAAAACCTTTTTGTTTTCCAACATTGGAACCAAGAGGGCTTCTCGGAAGCTCTATAATGGCATTGTGCTGGATATATATCAAGAAAGTGTTTTCTGAAAAGTGCTTCCTTTGCTAGCCTTTCATTTCAGTATTTTAATGGGGCAGATGATGTGGTTAAAACACAATTTCTGCATTTTTTTGGCCAATTTTGAAGCAGAGGCCTCTTAATCTTTCCAGTTGTTATAAAACAGAAAAGGAACACCTCAGTGTACAACATTCCAGTAAGGTTAGTGTTGCAAAACTAAAGCATGTTCTGGGAAGGATTCATAGCTTCTGGTTTTGGGAAAAGGAAGGCATTGGCCATACTTTAGTCAACTCTTCCACTGTTTTGAGGAACTGAAGTTTAACCAGTAACCATCCTAGTCAATTAAAATCCTAATTAAATAGTCACCGGCATCTCTGCATTGCCACCCTTGTTAAAAACAAAACACACAGAAAAAAACCACTAAAAAACAACCAAACCAAAAATCCAACCATGACAGAGGAGAAGGAGGTTGGAGCATTTCAAAGCTCCGGAAGGTCAACCAGAGCAAAAAACGTGTTGGTGAGACCTAGAACTTTTTTAGCCCTTTCCTTTTTCCAACTACCTTCTCCCAAGAACCTTCTCATAAAAGCAGACCTTCAGCCACAGTGACTTCTCCTTTGCTGAAGAGTATTCTGTTTGGGATGTATTTTCTGGGGAAAAACAAAAAGTCAGACCATTCTTTTCATGAACATTTTACTGTATATGTGTTCGGCTTCCAAATGTCAGTGTTAAAAAAATGTATCCATGTAGCTGATGGGACATTACAATCTGTATTTTACTTGGACAAAATAGTAGCTTTCCAATCCAAATAGTAAAGAATTTATTATAACTAGTAATCAATTTAATTAATTAATGGTAATTAATTGGCAGTAATTCATTTACAAAAAGGAAGAAGAGGAGATGTTTCTCTTTCCCCATTTTTCCTCAACTATCTGATGTTTCTATGGCTATTGATGGTTTATGATTATCTTTGGTAAATCATTTACAAAAGTACTAAAAACTCCCAGATTTTGCAATGCTGACAGCCTTCCGGTGGAATAACTATGATGCAAAAGTCAATCTGTTGGTGGATGAGAATTGAAGGAGGTGGTTACTGCAAACTAAGTAACATTCTTGACCTCAATTCTATGCCATAAGTCCGCACAATGCCATTGTCAATCTGCTCAAACTATCTGCTTACGAATTCTGCATGATCCTCATGATAGAGTTGAAAGCCTGATCTTTCACCTGTTGATATTTTCACATTCGTCCTTAAGTTTGACAAACTTTATAATGTAAAGTTGACCTAAGTACAGTTTGATGTCAATTCTTGTGGAAAGAGCTTTCTGCATGTAACGTTAGACACATACAGTTAAACAACACAGCATAGTACAAAACTCACAAGAAAATGTTTTGGCACCAGCAGAAAGAAATCTCACCCTAACCATTTGTCATTTTAAACCATCTTATTGTAAGTTTTACCAGCTACTTCTAAATTTGTGCTTTATTTAAATAAAATAAAAATCCTAAGACTTGTCTAGCGTAGTGAAATATGTGTATATCAGTTTTAGGATAAATAGCTAAGTCTTATTACGCTGTGTTACTTAACTTGTATATAGAGAGTATACATAAGAGTTTGCAGTAACCTGTTTCTCCAGGATTTCCAGTTTGAATGGGTTTAAACTCAAACTATGAGATTAAGTAAATGATTTAGAAGATTGCAGAATAAACTGAGTGTAAATTACAGGAAGCTCTATCAGATGGTGAAATAATTTTTGAAGAGTCTTTTGGTCCTTGGCTCAAATTCAATAAGTACTGTTTGTATACCAAGATATGTGAAATGTAAATGTTGTAGGTTATATTTCACTCTTGTAGCTATAAAAATGTAGAACAGAGATAGCTTGTACTACTGAGTTAACAAAAGTTATACTAAAGTATCCTGTTAAAGAAAAAAAAGTATACAGAGTTAAGCTCGTTGCTGTAACCCCTTTTGGATTGAAGTGTGCTGATTTTTTATATATGTATATTATATATATATTCTGCAAAAGTATATATATATAAAATGTATATATAAAATGGCCTAATGCAGACATCCATTGTATTGCAGTTATGAAATGAAGACATTTTGGCAAGAACATTGTATCATAGTTCATGAATTTGCAGTGGATCTTTGTTCCTTTTTACTGTGGTATTTTAGAAATGAGTCTCAAGTTTGAAATTAGATCTGCCAAGTTGGAGTTTTGCTGCTTCAGCTTTGCACTGGGTGTCCGAATAAACCAGTATGAATGTAGTATTTGCCCTGTGTGAAGCAGCTACACCCCAACAGATAGGAGGAAAAAAACTAGAAAGAATTATTTCAAGTTTATCTTTTTGTATATGAAAATAAACAGTAAATTACAAATAACTGCTTCTCTTGTTGGTGCGACGTTAAAAATTATTGGTGTTTTACTGTCTTTGGCATCTAGCTGGAGTATTTCCTTTTTTACAGAAGCCTGTTTCAGTGTTTAAATGGTATCTCTGCTGTCCAAAATGCCCTCCCTGAAGAGGCATAGATGAAGCCTGTACATCTACGTATCATTTGCTGACGAACTCCTCTGAAGGCAAGAGGGAATTAGCTGGAATTGCTGCATCCACTTAAGGGTGTTGCAAAGTTAACTTTGTTGTTAGCAAACAGAGCACGCACAAGTGCTGTGGGAGCATTTTTCCAGGCATGGAGACCGCTTCAGTGTGAGGGACCTGCTGTCAGGGCAGGTATCAGACCCAGGACTGGGGTGAAAATTTCCATATATCATGAGTTTGGGGTAACTTTCCCCCCACCCCCAACTTCAGGTGACTTCCAAACAAGATTCGGTGAGGTGGGGGAGGTTTTACCTGGAGAAAGATTTTTAAAGAAAGCAAAAAGCTTGAGCTCCTTGAACTCATACCAGCAGCACAGTGTAATCCCCAAAGTGTGAGGCAAGAAGATGCTCTCGGCCACCAAATGAAGCATGGATGGGCCTCTATGGGCAAGCTGCCTGCAGTGAAGTGATGGCGTGGTGATGAAGCCTTCATGCTTTGGTGTTTCCCATTGCTAAACCAGTCCTTTTTCTAAGCAAAAATACCTCATGCTTGTTTCTGAGTTTGAAATTGCTTACAAGTGAAGTCACCTGAGGCCAGTATAAGCATGAACAGGCACCTGTGGGGGGAAAAATAAGCAATAATCAGGCTGGTGGTTTTCCTGAGGAAGAGCCTGATGCCCAATCACCAGCCAGGGCAGGCTGGATGGGGCTTCGAGCAACCTGCTCTGGTGGGAGACGTCCCTGGCCACGGCAGAGGGATTGGAACTCGGTGATCTTTAAGGTCCCTTCCCACTCTAACCATTCTATGATTCCATGAAAGAGGGACTAAACCCAACCCCGCACCATCCTTTGGGGCCTGAGGCTAGGCCCATCATCCCCAGCCTCACTGGCGTGGAGGCTGGTCTAGCTCAAGCCACCACTGTAGCCACCCGGGCGGTCCCTGTAGTCCCCATGAAGCCAACCCCCACACCTTGGCTCTCCATTTCTCACAGAGTTTGGGCATAATCCCCGCTCCGACCATTCCTGGCCTGTCTCTTCCCTGGGGAAACACCAGCCGGAGCCGCCCCTGCGCTGAGGCGATGCTGAAGCTCTGCCATGGCGGGCCGGCAAGGGGCGCTGCGGTGCGGAGCGGCGCCATTCCTCCCTCCCCTCAGCTCCGCCCGCCGCCGTTATGGCGGCCTTTAGCCGCCACCGCCGCTTTCTGGAAGGCTTCCTCTGCGGGGCCGCGGCGGGTGTTGCCGCTTCGTGGTGGCTCCTCCGCAGCCAGAAACAGCCGGAGCCGGTCACTGGAGGAGCCCTGCCGGAGGGTAAGAGATGCGGGGCGTGAGGGAAGGCCGGGAGCGGCGCCGCCTAAGCGCGGCCCAGTCACCTCAGGCACCCCCACCTCCAAACCCGCTCCCCTGTGGTGTCTCCATCTCAGGGGGTTCCTCGAGTTCCTGCGCCGGGTGGAGGGGGTAATTTGGGGATTCTGGACTGTAACTTGCTTCATTTAAAAGGCAGCTTCCCCTTGCTGCACCACCAGAGCGGTTCAGGTCAGGCCATAAGGCCAGGTAAGGCCACCAAGAGTGGTGGCTGTGGGCTTGGGGGGGGGGCCCAGCCTGCTCGACCAGAGGGGTTGGGGCTGGCTGGGGGGGTCTCTAGGCCCTGGTGGGAATGATCCGTTTTCTGTGCAGCCTGAAGGCTCTAAACTGGCTGGAACATCAGAAAGCACAGGAAGAATGGCTCTAAAAGCCTGAGTTGGTGTCAAATGGATGGGTGGAGGACAAGGAATTCAGTAAGATGGATGTAAATATTTCTCCGTGAGAGGAAAAAATGTTACTTGAAAAAAAATCTTAAAACTGAAAATTTCGTTCATTCATTCTGCAGAGCATAAGAGCTCCCAGGGAGGGCAGGAATGGGGCTTGTGCTTAACTCATATGTCACAGTTTGTGATGAGGAGTGTGATTTCCAGCTCTGAAGGGTGAAATGTGTGTGGTGATCTCCTGTGTCTGTAACTCCTTGGTGCCTGATTTGTCCCTAAATATCTGATAGGATTTTTTCCTATTGAAGGCCAGCCAGCAATTGCTACATAGATGTGTGTAGGCATTAGAGTGAATGAGCTAGTTCTAGAGTTGGCATCCTTGTGTGAGGACTTGATGAAGAGCACAATTTATTTGTTAGAAGGGAGTTTCACTGGATAGTTCTCAATATTTATTAGGTCATGATTGTGGCAGTAACCTCCAGTAGTTCCCTGTACAGTACGTCTACACCCACTGAGATGCTTCCTTTACTGTTGTATTTCTGATCATGTTTCATCTTTGGATGGCTTTCTGTTTATTTTTCTCCTTAGAACCAGTAGAAGAGTCTCTGCTGAAAAAATATGGATTCCCTGAAGCCGGAACAGAGACCAGACTTTACACAAATCATGCACTGTCTTATGACCAGGCAAAACGGGTACCTAGATGGGTGATTGAACATATTTCAAAACAGAAGACACTGGGTACGTAGGTATTTATTTTCTTACATTTACGGCACCAGAATGGGCTTTGCAGTTCACAGGAGGTGGACCCAGGAGCAGGCAGGGTGAAAAATCTTAGAGTGATCTCTAGGTATGGATATTTTCCCCCATTCACAATGTGACTGGAGGCAGCAGCCTCTGGGTGGATGTCAGCTTCATGACAGCAGTAAGGCTGATATTGCCAATGATTTAAAAGAAATCTGTCACTGCCGGTTGGCTGGCTTTTTCAGTGTTCTTTCTCTTGTTGGGACTAGTCTGATATTGAATGTGCAACGTCCTGAAGCCTGTAAAATAGAGTTGGCCCAAGGGCTGAGTCTGAAAGGGAGGAATGAAGAAGATCTGGAGCTACCTTCTGTGAGAAATTTCTGCTATGAATTTATGAAACAATCTGTTAGCAGCAGATCTATATGTCTGTGTCAGCGTAAACACTGTAAGTCTTGTTGCAGGAGGGAAGCTTAACTTAACTTCCTTTAAACACGACTGGAGAGAAGATGAAAAATTGAAAATTAAACTTTTCATACCTGGTTGAGACCTGCAAAGCTCAGTGTTAATGCTCAGGTGATTAAAATTTGCTCTTGCTTCCTTAGATTGCATAGTCAGTTCTGTGGGCCAATTTATGTCAGTTTAGGTACTGCCACGTGTGTCTGAGTGCTCATGGAGTCAGGTCCTTTAGTGGCCAGACTGTTTCATCTAGAGGTGAAACATCATGAAACACGTTAAATAGATTTGCTCAGAACAGGAAGAAAAGATGAATGTCCATCTGTGATATAAAAACAGAGCAAAGGGTATCAAGAGTTGTAATTGTTCAAAGCTAGATAGGGCATACCTACTCACTGCAGCCATCATTTACTTTGATGCAGTTCTGTTGTATTTTCTGATGTGCATTATCTAATACTCTCTCTCCTGTTCTTTATGCAAGACAGAGGCTCAGTGCTTTTTTGCTGTCAGTGGTGAATGAAGTATGAGTGTCATACAGTCATTGTAAATTAAGTTTATAGCATTAGTTCAGTTTTTATAAGGCAAATTATTAGTAATGGAGGTAACTGTATAATTGTAAAGTGTTTTATGAATGCAGTAGCCCTCTAAATATATCTTAATCACTGTCTTCAAATTACCTTTCAAAATTAAAAGCGTGATCCTGAAAATATTTATAACCAGCCCCTAAGTAGCATCGTTGATTCTGCTGCTTCTTGAGAAGAAAGCAGTTACTCCAGGCTTACTTTCAAATGGGCTTTAACAGTTGAATTGCTACAGTGTTTTCCAAATGATCAGATGCAACTAACCTGCAAGTTGAAATTAAGCACCTTGAGGCATTCAGCTCCCATTTATTCCTTGTAGCTATTCTAAATGAGATTTGAGGCAGAACTGTGTTGTTCAGGGAAGGTCACAAAAACCTTTCATGTACTGGAGTTTTGAAACCATGTGATGTAAAAGAAAAAATAAAAATTATTGCTAAATAAGAGCTTAAGCATTTAAAAACACGGTGGAAAGAAATTAGCTTTACATATAACTGAGACGTACAAATCTGATTATAGAAGAAATTATCCAGTTTTATCAAAGGAGTGAATAGAGAATAAATGAGGATATATTTTCCATTTTTCAAATTAATGGATAAATTATGCTTTGTCTTAAATGCAGAGATTAAATATAATTTTTAAAGAAGTAAGAATTCTGAAAGTTGTTGTCTTATTGGAGGTCATCAGTGCTAAAATGATTCATTCAAGTCTCTTCTGGCCATCACTTTTCCAAGGAAGTGGTCAGTGTTTGGGATGAAGTAGACTCACAGTTGCAGCCTCTCCTCAGAGTAATTTCTTTTTTAAGGCGATGACTGGGACTTTACGCAGTGCAAGGACACAAATATGGATGTGTGGCAAGTAAACATGGGAAGAAGTCACAACCTCCCTAGGAAAGGTAGCAGCTTAGAGTGGGCTGCCATCAGTTAGCTCTCCCCAAAATACCCACCCCAAAATTTTTTATTTTCCAGAAACCGTAAGCCTTGTCATTTTTGTGCACCATTTCCAAATGTCTGGAAGGGCAGAAGGACAGGAAAGGAAGACAAAAATTCCAGAAAGAAACAGGAAAGCTCTACATGTATTTCTGTGCCCATGAAGAAAAAATAACTCAAGGCTTTCTCTTGAATGGGTTTGTTATTTTAGCAAGTGTAACTTTGTCAGGATGCATCCATTCTACTTCCAGGCTAGACTTGGAAGTAGATGCCGTTTGTAGGGGCTCAAACATAAAAGTGGAATTGCAGCTGGTAAAGATGCACAGATCTTCATTGTCCTAAAAAGCGAATCTGCTCTGGGAAGAATTTTGAACTGGAGCACTGATACTTAAGCAAAATTGTTTTTTTTTTTATGGTTGAGGAGAAAAATACCCAGTTTAGATTGACATGTTGAATCTGTCTGCAAGGGTCATTTGGCAAGATGTGACAGAACCAGTTCTTTTTGTCTTGCTCTGATATTTTCACGATAACCTAACAATTTAGTGTGTTATTCCTCAGGCAATGCAGACCGAAGGCACTGTAAATTCAAACCAGATCCTAACATCCCTCTAATGTTTAGCGCTGTCAATGAAGACTACCTTGGGAGCGGGTGGTCACGAGGACACATGGCACCAGCGGGAGACAACAAATTTTCAGCAGTAGGATTTTTTTCTTTCTTTCTTTCTTTTTAATTTGTGTTTATGATTTGGGAAAGGTCAGAAGACCCTTAAAAGTAATGCGTGATGTTCCTTTTGCATTTTGTTTTGAAACGGAACATGGTCTCATTGTTGATGCACAGAGCTGCACTTGGAGTTGCAAGGTCTCTTCCTGACTGAGCACTGTAGGATGCTCTCAGTCTGCTTCAGGCGTCTAAATCAGGTGCATCCTCTGGTGACATACCTCTCTTCATTAAATCACACCTGAATTAATTTGTTTGGCAAAGATGGTGTGTGTATATCTGTTACTGTATAGTGTGCTCAACCTCATTTATGTCACATTGTCTGCGAAAGGCAGATGATAACCTTCACCAGACTAGCCTCCAATGTGTCTTCTGAAGCTAAGGGAAACAGGTAATGATGACTTCATCCTGACCAACAGGTCCTGAGATGTTTAAGGCTAGATTGGGCAAAGCAAAGACACAGTTAAGTACTGTTCTGTATTGGCAAGGGGATTGCCTGGATGATTTAAAGTGCTTTTTCCTTTCTGGCAACGTGTATGAGGTAAATTAGAACCTTCTTTTTCCATAGTTCTTTCAGTCTATAAAATGTCTTCACCTGCCATTTATTTGAGCTGTAAGAAAAGCATGCTCTAATGCCTTGGCTGACTAACAAAGCAGCCTTGGATTTATTGGATCCTCTTGTGAAATGTGCCTAATGCAGTAATTTGTCAATTAAGAAGCAGTTTGAATTTGTATTTCTGCCAGGCAGAGTAGTATGCAGCGGGGCAGAGTGACAGCGCAGTGGCATGTGGTAGATGAAAGAGTCAGTCATTTTATTTCCGTGTCTTTGTGGTTATTTATTTGTGATATCTGAAGAGTTTTTGCTGGTGGGCTACCTGTGCAGAGAGTTCATGGACCTGGCTTGAAATGCAGTGAGATGATACAATCTTTCACGTACAGGATTATAGAAATTTAATTTCACAGTTTAATTAGTGCAGGTAGTGTTTGCTCATTATCCTGAGGAGTTCTGTCAGCTCCTTCACTTTGAAGAAATAATATATGAAAAATACTGCCAAATACAGGATGTATGAAGATTCTGGGTTAAGATCTTGGAAATTTTTTCTATTGTATTTCCCTGCATATGTGTAGTTTCTTAGCGCCAGGTCCTTTGCATCTAGAGATATCTGAGCTTTAGTTCAGAGAGGATTATAATCCTTTTTAAAGATAAAATTAAGCAGATAAGTAGATGTTTGACCATTATAGTCTCATAAATAATTTCGTCGCTTGCATGTTAGGTATTTGCAAAATATTGGTTAAAATTTTTAATAAAACTTTTTCTTGTAAAGGAGAGAAAAAGGTAGCCATTAGGCAGTCAAATAAGTCAAAAACATGGGTGAAAGCATCCTTCCCATTCAAAAGGGAGAGTGTCTGTTGCCTTCCAAAGGCATTACAAAACTGATACTGGGTAACATAGTAATTCCTGTGTGTGTCTAGAATTGGATGTTCTTGTGCTATGTTTCTGTAAAAAAAAAATAATCAAAGATTTATTTTGTAAGGTATGCACCTCTTAATCCAAACTAATTTTGTCGATATTCTGATCTAGGTTTTCTATCTGACTGTTTATGTGTTTATGTTGATAATGTTAAGGTTAAACTAGACATGGATTCTGATTCAAAAACTTCTAACACATGTTTTCAGCTCGTAAATATTGAACTGAAATTATATAATTTTCTTTCTGTGTGCAGACAGCCATGGCTGAAACGTTTTATCTGTCTAACATCGTGCCTCAGAATTATGAAAATAACGCTGGATTTTGGAACAGGTGAGAAATCACTTCTAAGTGAAATGAGTGAAAAGTGCTCAACAGTGGCATAAATCAAAACTGCTATATTTTAAAAGTTTCTTCACATCCCAGTATTCTAGAGCACTTTATAAACTATCTATAGAGATGACAGCAACTTTCTCTGGAATGAAAGGCAGCGCAAGAACAGTGTAACAGCTACATTTGTTCTTTGTTCAGTCAAACTGCAGAGGACATTTATTTAGAATAGATAAACTTACTTCTTCTGGCTGATGTGAGTAAAGATACCAGGCTTAGCATCTCTGTCCTTAAGGAAAAATTATTAGAAGCAAGGAAAGGGTTTAGATCTTGCTTTAACATCTCTTCCTCAAAAAAGCAGCGCGAGAGTATTCACGTCTCCGTAGGTGGACATTGGTTCACTTTGAATTGGAGAACTGAGTGCTCCGCACTGAGTCGTGACTGCTTCAGGTCTTAGGGGTTTCTTCAAGTGCTGGCTTCCCAGTAGCAGCCAGGCAGGTTCTCTGTCACTTGGGAGCACCAGATGGATCGGCTTTGAGGTGAAGTGAGTGATAAATTTAAACTTTCTTCAGGTAGGATTTTATTCGTTCTTTCCTTTTAGCAGAGGAAAACATGAATAAAAGTAGCGTGCATTCTGTGCTTCTTGCATTGGACTTACAGAATATTAAAACTCAAACAGGAGGGGAAAAATGATGAATTTCACAAGGTTTGCTCCAGGAGAGGTTAGCAAAATTATGTTCAGTACTGTACTAAAAGCCTATCAAAAATACACCATCATTCAACTACACACTGCTTTCCAGTTTTATAAGTGTGCATATAAAATCTTATGAGCCATTTCAGTAAGGTTATACTGGTTTATAGACAAATAAAATGCTGTAACATTTTAAGAGATTATTTTTTTTGCATTGTCTTAATACTTCAAGTATTTGAGCATAAAATTTCCTTACACCAAAGCTAGGCGTTTGTAACAATTCAAGGTTGGAAACCCTCTTTATTTCCCTTGAACAGGATCTTTGCCTAATCAGGAAATCGTGGAGAGTGTTAGAAAATTTGCCCTTGCACTATCAGCCCCACAATTTAAGCAGTTATTACCACTTTATTCCAACACCAACACCTTATCCCCACAGTTTAAATGCATGAACAAGACATTTGTGCCACTTGTTTTGTCAGTCACTTGTTTAATGATAAATAATTTTAAGGACACCATGTTTCTTGTTTGTTGTGTCCCTTCCTGGTTTTGGTAGTCTATTCCTTTCTCTTTTTTTAATTGCTTACTTCTTGAATTGTCTTTTGAGGTGCAGGTAGGCAATACAGCTTAGTCAGTTTAACAATCTGCTGCTTTTTTAAAGTGGTGTTCACCCTCCAGCCACGTGTTTTTGCTGCTTTCCCAGATCAGGCTCTGGTACCAGCCTGACTGCAGCGAGTCAATTCCATTTGCTAACCCAGTTAAACTGATTCGCATTTTGTTTTGCTTGGTTATGTTTCTGCCAGATTAGAAAATTGGATCAACTGGTGAGATGAGTGCCAGAGCCAACACGGAAGATGGAATAGGACTGTTCAGCTGGGGCAGAGAAGGGGAGCGGTAGGAAAGGGGAGAGCAGGACTGCATCTTTCAGCCAGCTGTTAGATAGTAAGCTATTGGCTTGGTTCAGTGGTGTGGTCTAACTGCACCTTAATATTTATTTTCTTTCCACCCACCAACATGCACGTGTTTTTCTTTCCTGATGTTTAACTGTCATTTTCTGTCTTGTTTTGAGTGTGATTTCACGGTCACTGTAATCTGATCTCTGTCCCTGCTGTTACCCAAAGCACTTTGCTCCCTAGCTGCGTTTATTCCCATTCTTTCCTTGTGCCAGGTGATGTTTGTATTGCCGTGCTATGAGACAGCCTGAGGAGCTGAGCTGCTTGGAAGCAAAGCTGACAACATCAGGAAAAAAATCAGCTTGTGCTGAATGCTTTGGCATATCGCATGGCAGCTAACTATTACCAAAGAAGAAGGGGCTCATTCCTCCTAATTCTGATTCGTTGGGCTTATTCCTGCTAGTTCCGATTTGTCTGGGCTGATTTAACTCACTAATCCATCACAAAAAAGCAAATATTATCAGGGTTACTGACAGATGAAGAGTGCTAAAGGTGGCCCAAGGGAGAGAGATGGGGAACAGGCATGAGAAAGGGAAGGGGGTGAAATATCTGCCTTACAGAGGCAGCCAGATTATCTGTGCTCATGTTCTGGTCTGTTTGTCTGTTTGAGCGCAGTGCAACCCTTACCTTTAGTAAAGGACCAACGGTTGCTCACTGTGTGTGATTTGTACAACACCTGGGGTGTTAGATCAAAGACAGGCTATAATTGTTTGGGTTTTTTTAGAAAAGACATGATCCAGAAACCTTATGCGGGGAAATATTTTATGCTGTAAACGGAATCAATTAGTTTTAAAAGCAAAAATAATGTTACTGTTTCTGGAGTTACTACTTTATAAATAAACAGTTTTATGTAAAAAAACCAATAAGTAGACTTGTGGGAATGACACACAGAAAATTTCCTAGGTACTTTGAGCTGTGGAAAGAGTTGTCTGTTGTAGGATATTGATTCCTTGGGGAGGAACATACAGATCCAGTCATACGGTAGAGCCTTTTAAAATAATAATAATGCCACAACCTGCTGTTTAAAACAGGTCACTAATCCCAAGTGACCATCAAAAGTATCCTTCTAGTGTCAAACGTGGGAGTAAGTAGAGAATTCAGATTTTCAGGGCAGGTGGTAAGGCTGCAGAAATCATTTTCAAATGTGCGTGATAACACATGCCTGTCTGTAATGAAGTAGATCTGGGAAAAGTGGGAAGTATGACTTGGGCCTGTGTTTTACTTTCTTTGACTGTGAGTCACACGAGTTTGGAAAAGTGCTCCCAAACTGTCAGTAGTTTATCCTGCCCTTCACAGTATGTTTCACAGATTATTATGTTAAGTTTTCCTGGCTGACTTCACCCTATCTGACAAATATGTTTCAGAATGGAAATGTATTGTCGGGAATTGACTGAGAGATTTGAAGATGTTTGGGTGGTTTCTGGACCTTTGACCTTGCCTCAAACAAGTGATGATGGAAAGAAGAGTGTTACTTACCAGGTATGTATATATGCTGCTGCGTTAACAGTGCAGTGGTAGTACTTTGTATATTTAATATTGTAGCTTAGTAAAGCAAAGTTAGAAATCCTAGTACATGCAAAATGTGTGAAATGTCTTGTACGAGTTGGGACAAGTTCAGTAGAGATGTTATATCTTGCCTACACATGAAAAGGTATAATTTTAAAATCATTGGTTTTATTTAGAAAGAGACATCTATGAAGTGTCTGTTCACAGTCTGCAGTAAAACAGTTTTCTGACTTCTACAACACATGACAGTATCTAAACAAAGAGTGGGTTTTGTTGATGTGTGGGCATCTATTCAGTCAGTTATTGATAGATCTTAGAAACAGTGTAAAGGTAGCCTGGGTTTCTTTAAACTACGTAGGGTACTGGAATGCCTGTGCTCCATCGAATTCAAAAGCAGTTGTTTGCAGGTATCCCATGTGCATCACTGAAATGAGGTTTTGTGTCTCAGATTCTGGGCATACCGAAGTCGATTGGAAAACTGTTCAAATTCAGTAGGTTTTAGGCACATGCAGTGTGATCACTGGTCTATGGTATTGGAACCCTCCCTTCTTTTGGTCTCCCCTTTTTATTATCTGCTTAAAGTACTCTGAAGATTTTGGATTGAAAATGCGGTTTCTAGAAACTGCCACTGATAGCCTTTCCTATCTGTCAGTCTACCAGGTTGAGAGGTCAATTTTGTATTGCTTATCCTGACATACTCTTTGTAAGCACATATTTAGGCATCTGTAGGATTTGAGCAGAGTAAGGTATTCAAGGGAGGGAGTTTTACCTTCTGACCCTGCTGTAATGAGATATTATTGCTGTTTTCAGTTGCTAGAATGAAAGCTAGCATAATGCAAAATAATAAGTGCTGTAGTTTGCACCTCTTGAAAAAACACTTTTCCTTGAAAATAAGTACTCAGATCAACTGCAGCTTCAGCTCATGAGTGATTCAGCTGTCCAACTAGTTCTCTGAGGAGCAATGAATGAGCTTGCTGTAACAAGCCCCTGTTTCAGAGGGATATGAGAGACACAAGAGAGAGACATGTTCAGCTTTCAACACTGGCTTCTTTAGCAGTAAGATTTAGGGGCTGTTTCTCCATTATAAATACACAGTTGATTTCCTTTTTGATTTTATTTGGAACTCAGGCATGATAGAATGTAATTTTTCCCGTTCACTTTTTTTCTTCTTCAAAAACTGCCAGTTAAGTCCCCACCTGCATATATCTGTAACCTTGACTGTGACAAAATCACAGCTTTCGTTTTGGGGGTTTTGTAATTTTTTTTTTTCCAGGCAGTCATGTTCTGCATAGGAAAATTACTAATAATTTATCTTTTTCATGTTCAGCAGCAGTTCCAGACTTCAGCTCTCACCACATCTTTGTGAGCAAGCTGACAGCTGTGCTTATTTTCAGGTGGATAAATAAGCCATGGTTAAGGGGATATGACCAATGCCATGTAATAAATCAGTGGCAAAGCCAGCTTTAGACTGGCAATGGTTCCTTGCCACCCAAAGGGAGAGTGCTGACTTTGCTGTTGCCTGTTATACTTTCTAGTCCTTCTCCTTGTCTGCCAGTGCTGATGACTCTCAGATCCTCCCACAAGATGCTTAATTACCCAGTGCAATAGAAGATCACCCATACTGGACTCCTTATTTGCTTAATGGGCTTGTTTTCCACTGCTGTAGAAAGATAGAGCAGCACACAGAGGAGCCCAGCGCTTACTGGTGACAGCGTGGGATATGTCCAAAAGCACGATGGTGGGAGCAGGAGGAAGATGTTCCCTTTCAGCAGTCTCGAGCTGAGCGTTTGCCCTACTGTCACGCAGAATGGTGTGGGGAGAGTTCTCCAGGCTTGCACTTTGCTTGCTGGAATTTGCCTAAAATATATGTATTTGTCTTGCATAGCAAAGAATTAAAAATCCTGAGCTGACTTGAACATTTTATAACTGAAAATGATTTTCCAAGAAGCAGTTGAGTCATTTATCAACTGCTTCACTTCAGCCTGGCTTATCTTTTTCTAGTTTTTCTTTGGAGAAGATGTTTACTTAGAAGAAGAAGATTACATTTTCTGAAAAATGATTTTGTCTCTCCATTTTTGTTTTGAAATGTAAATTTTAGTATTCTGTAGGTAAAAATAAGAGAAGGCATTGCATCTTACTGCTTGTATTCAGAATAACTTGATACCAGGATACGGTGATGGAATAATAGTGGCACAAATCGTCCGTGCTGCTTTGATTATCATATAATTCTGGTTTTGTCTGTTGCCAAGATGTCTTCTTCATCTTTGGGTTTGATGACAACTCTGATCTTTTATGAATGTTTTATCAGTTTTGGTCTTAATATAAACTATGAAGTGAAGTTCAGCGTGAGTTTGAAAGCGGTGGAATGATGGTATTTGTGTTTTTATTTCACCATTTGGCCACATTCATAAATCCACTACTCAACTTCCTACAGTGAGATTCGTTATGTAAATTGATTTGTATTTAAGTTAGTTGTTAAGTACAGATAATACTGTCTACAAGTGGGAAAAGTAAAATGGTGATTGGGGTTCTGGTTTTTTTTTGTTATGTTTTAAATATTATTTGATTTGAGTTCTCTTTGGTTACACTCCTAAGTGTAAATAAATGCAAGCTGAGAATCTGTTATTTTGAAATCTATAGCATAAGTTCATGTGCTTGCCATTGAAGTTGTCCTTTGGGGAGAAAGACTTTAGAGTGGTGTGGGTTTTGTTTGATAGGGTTTTTTTCTTCTTACACCAACACATGCGCTTAGAAGAGGGAACACAGCCTGTCAAAGCACTGGAGAGAAGATCTTTTCAAACAGATACCTTGACTATAATTGCAGTCAGTGCCATTGATTTTGGTAGTCTGGGATTCTGCCCCTGAACCAAGCACATGAAGAGTTGACAGCTGAAGGAGAAGGGAAGGCACCTCTTAGCTGTCTTTTGGAGTGAACTCTGCTGGGTTCAAACAAGTGGCTAAGAAATGAAAGGCTTTTAGTCCTCATTGTTTGGGCTTATGAAGCTGATGTGAGAAGGTGGCCTTTTCCTTTGTACATGCTACTTAGGGAGAGGTGCTGTAGGACACACAATAGTGGTGAAACTCACAACCTGTAATCTGACAATGGGACTGTTAAGGTTGAGCTCCTTTCTAATGTTTTTTTTCCTCTGAGACTAGAGCTGTGGAAAAAAGAAAATGCAGAAGTGCTACAGTGAATGTGTCTGCATTGATTTGTTTCAGATCCTCTCTTCAAGCTTAGTTTCCTTGATTTTGGCTAAAGGAATGGTGAAATACGTATCCATGACTTTACAGGCTGGTGTTTTTCTCATCAGACATCCAAAAAGGTTATTTTTAGATCACTATAGAGGAAAAACAGAGCATCGGTCATGGCATTGTTCCCAGTTCCTGCTTGGACTCTGGTACCATTTGCTGTTTAATTCCAGAAAGGGAATTAACCTTGAACTCCTTAGATGCCAGCGTTGTTCTATCTATTGGCTGAACTTGCTGTATCCTCAGATATGTTCTGTCATTTCGTCTGTCTCCAGCGGAGGCATTTATTGCAAAGAGTAGATTGATGACCGTGCTTGGTATCTGAAAAACATATTTTGAGAATATATGTAAAATAAAATGCCAACAGGAAAAATCTGTTCTGCGTCATTGGAGAGGCAGATGCAGGTTTTTCAGTTTTGTCCAGATCAAATCAAAATGACGTTGTCTTGTTTTATACATTACTTTTCTCCAGTGACTGTCACTTCAGTGATTTTCCTCTGTCAGCAGATTTGGAGTTTGAAATACAGATTTTGCAATAATTTTTCTGCGTCATTCTCAATGTTCCACCCTTATTCCCAGCACCATGGTAGTAATTATTAATTTAAGAAAAACTGGCTATGGCTGGTGATCAGAAGTACAGTTCAGATAACATCTTGTTTGTTGTTTGAAGAAGACATTTTATGTACTTTTTAGTGGTATGCTAGTTCATACTGGAATCATGTCTGCTGTTTCATTTTCAAAAATGAATGACAAAGCTGGGCCAGAGATGCACAGTAACTGTATCAGAAGATGTACTTACTCTGCCACAGAACTAGATGACAAGTAAGTCCCTGGGAAACTAATTGCACCTCTCAAATATAAGATGGTACTTTACTACTTCTGAAAGTTGACTGGAGAAAACCATAGAGGTTTTTTCCTAACCAGGATATTGTAGGGGAAGGAATCTTTGTTAAAGGAGGAAATAAACCTAGGGACTGTTACTGTTTGTTGGCTGCTCCAAATGGGCTCAAGGCTACACAGGCAACTGGGTTCATTGTACATGTCCCATAAAACGTCTCTACAAAGGGCTAGATCTTAGATCAGCTGGTGTAAACAACTAGAGTTCTGTCAGCCCTAAATTTAGACATGATGTACAAATGAAAATAATAGACACTGGGTTCAGAGTGGAGAAGAGACACCAAAGGTGCAGGATAGATTTATGGGGTTGCTTTTATTTAGCACTGTACCCGTCCTGAAGGTTCCTTTTTTGTAGGAAGAGTGGCAATAGGTACTGTAGTGGAGTCAGTGTTAAATAACCTATATGGATTCTATGGAAGTAGTAGTCTGTTAGTCTGTCATTGTGTAAATACAGTTAAATAATGTGTATACATGTCTTTATTTAAAAAAACAAACAAAAAAAAAGGAGATTGGATCGGGGTGCCTGTCTTCTAATGCCATAACTATGGATTTAGGCACAGCTTTTTTTTTTTACCATCTCTTATTTATTTTTTAGGATTGCCAAATGATTTGGCAATAGCAATCAGACCAGCCATAACAAATCAAATTTTCCTGAAGTACGTGTATTTGCATTTTGTAGTGCTTGGCAGTGCAGTGTTGTTGTAGAACATTATTATGCTTTGTATCTGTAGTGTTTTCTGGATTGCTAGGTCTGCCTTCACAGCCCTCAGCTCTTCTCAATGCCATCTGACAGAGTTCTCCCAAATATGGGGGGAAAAACTCTTATCAACAGATTTGGTGCTGCCTAACACGAATCCAGAAGGAACTAGAGTGGAGGCAGTTAATGCTGTCACAATGATCAAGTAAATAAAATAATCCTGGTAGCAAATGTAATTTTTTATACTAACAGAAAGTCTGTTTCTAAACAGAATTTAGTATCAAATTGTAATAAAGCTCTGGCTTGTCAAACCTGGAGTTGTATCAGTAGGAATGATGTTATCTACAGTAAAATATCTGATGGGCCTGGTCAGTATCATGCCTCAAGGTACAGCTAAAACAAAACAAATGCCTATTCAGAGAAAGCTACAGTCTTATTTTGGGTGACAGGAATGATGTCTTTGAATTCTGTCCCTCAAGAAATGTGACAGAAGTCTTTGTTATTGCCAGACGTAGATGGAACTGTTATATAGAGAATTGTGTGTCTGCTGCTTCTCGGGCAGTTCTGATTTGCAGCAGGGCTTTGTTCTAATATCTAGTTATTATTCAGAGAAAGAGAGGGAAGAAACGGTTACTGGAGTGTAGAGGGAATTTCTGGAGCTGTCATTTTAATGTATTTGATGATGGTCCCCTCTGAAGCAAGGACTCTTCAGTGTGTGCTGGCAGTTACAGCATGATTGAGTGTGATTTCTGTTTACCAGGTTCTAAGAGAATCTCAGATAATTGCCAATCCAGAGCTGGCCCTTGCTGATGAAAGGCTCGTCCTTTCTGCTAATTCTTTTCACAGCTGATTTTCATTTTCTAGACACTAGGTGGCAAAATACTACTTTTAGATCCATGAATCCTCTCTCTTAAAAATTATTCCAACCCTTTCAAAAGATGATACGTTTCTTACCGCTCTGGGAAGCTGTAACAAGTCCAGTATAAAATTAAAATATTATGTTTGTGTATGTTTTACAATTTCTACTCTGAGTAACACTCTGTTTTCTTCTAATATAATCTAAAGCATTCTGCCATTACACTGTATATGTTCCTTTTCTCCTGTTTATGTGAGAATGGAGTTTTCTTTCTCTTAAATTCCAAACTGTAATTTAGCGATTGCTTTGCCCTATATATATCAGACTTCCACCATGAAGGTGACATTAGTTAATGCCATGTGCTTAAACTTACCCTAGGTGCCATAAGCAGATATCTTCATGGTTTATTCTGATACTTAAGCACTCTGTAGATATTCTCAAATTTTTCCTTCGCTGCAGTTTTAAAACTATGAGCAAGAACAGTTTCATGATTTGGCCAAAATCATGAGGAAAGCCAAGCTTAAGACAAATCCCCATCCAGTAGTATGAGATGAATTTATCAAAGCTCGCTGAGTTCTTTCTTTTTTAAGAAATTGTGTTACTTCTGCCCTTATCTTTTATCTGTCCCTGTGAGCTCTTTAAGCTTGTGAGGCTGCTTACCAACACGTTTGTTATTTTAGAAATATGTAAACATCTCTAAATGTCAGGAATTGCACACATTTTCATGGCCAGTCCTCATGACAGCTGTCCACCTTTAATTGGGCATCATGAGGTAGAACAAATTTATATACACTTGTGAAATGTCAATAATAATAAAAAAAATCCCAATAAACACTGTGCTGAAAATGACATTATCATAATATTGCATTATTAGGCGACACCAGTTCAGTGATAGGGCTTCAGGCAGGACTGGAACTTTGGGCATTGAACATTTTTATGTTGAACTGATACAGACAGCAAAGAGAAACTATCTGAGTATCTGAAACTGTATCTGAAATTTCATGTTGGTTTCCCAGCTGATGATGGGGAAGGAATATTATTAATGCTATAAAAAGAAGCCTTTTAGCTGGANGGTTTTTTTTTTTGGTTATGAGGCTTTTGAAAATTTGAAAGATTAAGGAATTTTATAGGGTTTGCAGAATGGAAATTTTCAAAGGATGACACAGAAAGTTACCTCGTGGCCTGTTCTCAATGTGGTGTGAATGCATGTCGGGAAAGCAATGATTTTCAACAGACCGTTGCTGTTTTTCCCTCATATGTATTAATGCATGAATTTATTTATATTTTTTTGTATCATAGATATTATTAAAACTGTTGCTCTTTTCCAGCTGGGACAGAAAGCTCTTTCAGGCATTGATTGCTGAAAGATCATCTGCTGCCTGTGGATAGACAAGCGCAAATCAAAGTCAGCGTCTGTGCATGGATAATCTTAACCCATTTTCTCTTCTGTTACAATAGAAGCATATGCTATCTGCCTCTGGTAGGCATGCATTGAGATAAATGGGATGGTGCAGATCAGAACGGTGATTCAGGCTGCTGTAGTTAGGTAGGAAAATCCTCTAGGTGGCAATAGGAAATGAGTTGTTGAGTTTGTTTTTCCTACCTATTGCCGCTGTTGCAAACTTGACTTCTGCAGAATCACGCTTTACTTCTTTCTCCAGGCAGTTGAGCTGTGTGTAGGGGGCAACTCTAGAGAAATACTCATCCACAGTTTCTGTATCTGCTCCCATAAAATAGCAAATTGTGGTATATTACAGAGCACAGTGATGGAAATACTATGGTGTGCTCCAGAACTGCATTTAACAGAAATCATTGAGTCACGCTGACTCCATAAATTAGTGGTGATGCCTCCTGTGCATGGTTCACATGAGCATTAACCTGCAGGAAAAAACATATATATTCTTTGTCATGCATATTTACTCTGTCAGAGGAATCAGACCCCTTCCTTTGATGGTATTCTCCTCCAGCAGAATGAGCTGGAGGTAAAACGGGGCATAAAAGTTCTATGTAAGGAAAGGGCATTTGTGGACTCTGGCTGTTTGGTAGGTTGAAGTTTGTTTTAATCACTTTAACAGTATTAGAACTCAGTGAAGGAATTGCAGAACTAGTTTACTGCTATTCAGAGGACTAGTATAAAGCCTGAGCACTACTTAAATTTTATTTAAATCCTCAAAAGAAAGCTTATGGGGAACTGAAGTGGCGTGTAAATTACATGTATGGCCGTTGCCTGTATAGAGTTGAGTTGTATTCAGAACTACATTTCTCAAAGGGCCAATGCTTCCTTAATTTTGAACTAGTCCTCTTTTTTCTTCTTTCCTTCCCTCCTTCATAAATGCCTATACTAGGCATAAATGTGCATTATTTTGCATAGAATATATATATTTGCATATTATTACATAAGCACGGGGTCTGTTTTCCCTTAACACCCACTTCAGGCATTCAGCATTTCCATTTCATACCTAACTATTCTGTGTGCAGCTCTATTCATTCCCCAGCCTTTCTATCCACCCACTCAGTCCTCACAATCAATCCCTGGCTCCCTCCGCTCGCTCACTCCACATGCATTCACCTGTTTGTTTTACATATGCCATATACCCCCTAATTGGAGACGCCTGTAGCATCTCCATCTGTGTGTTCACTCTTTCTCTGGTCTTTTCTACAACAGACAGAGGATGTTGGTATGTGTATGTGTGTGGGAGGTGTTGAGAAGGGGAGGGAGCCGAGCTAAGGAGGACCTAGTACATATACATGTATTTATAGTGGGGGGAAAAGTATGTGAAGAGGCCTGGAAAAGGCAGTGCAGGCCATACTGCACAGGAATGCTGAAGGGCAGGAGATTGTTGGTCCAGGGAAAAATCTAGAGAACAGGGTTTAGTGTTGCTGCTGCCTTCTCTCAGAAGGGTAGAGCAGCTTCAGGGTGCAGTGCAGCTGCACAGAACCTCTGCCTTCTCCTCACCCTGCCCTGGGAGCAGGCAGGAGGTGGGATCACAGTGCAGGCTCCGCAAGCTCCTGGCTCCAGGGGGAGAAAAGCAGCTCCAGCCTTCAGTAGTGTCAGTCACTGCCTGTGTTTGGGTGACTATGGAAATGTGAACTCCCTCCTTTTCCCCCTCAGGGCTTTTCATCCTTTTTGACTCCCTCTCACCACCAATATGTTGGGTCTGCTCCCTAGTTTGAGTGCCAACCATCTCAAACCGGTTAAACTCCCAACACCATCCATTTTTTAATTCACTTTTAACCTACTGGATGCAACAGAGTGTTGATGTGCTTTTAGTATATTTTAAAATTACCTGTGCATCAGTCAGTTTTGATTATTTATGCAGTTGATCCTGAGGAGCTGTAACTCTAGTTTCACCCACACTGAATGCTAAACGCAAAGTGCTTTGACACTCAGGAGCTCTAATTTCCCTATCAAGACATCTGTCGTCGTTGAAAGGGAAAGTAGATTTGGCATAAGGGATTTATTTATTGCTTAACAGTTTCAGGGACTGTTAGATGTCTAGGCAGAGCTTTATTTAGGAGAAGCAAGATCATTTTTGTAAAAAAAAAAAAACCACACACAAAAAAAGTTTAAACTATTCTGTAATAAAGAAATCCAAGAGCATGTGTTTGCCAGAGACAGTAGTATTGTTACAAATATATTATTATACAAAACATGAAACAGATTTACTCATCAGATGTTTCCCTTTCTCCTAAAGGTGCTTTCTCTGGTTTTGGTCTAAGCAGTAAGACTTAAAGACCAGTCACTTAAAAAACTGACAGCAGAGGTAGAAGACGCTACAAGCACTGAAATAATTCGTAACTGAAATGAGTTAAGTATTGGAACAGACTGATGTGAACCTTGGTTCAGTAACCACAGGTGAAGTTTGGTTTTAAAAACATATTTTCTTTTGTAGAAGTGGTGAATACTCTCAGAAGAAAGCACACATAGGAAGTGTTTCTTTTGTGATTGAGTTATACTGAATATATGAATGGATAAATCATGTCTGAATTGATATACAGGATTAGTTGGTAAAATACTTCCAATTAATGTGATCGGTTGTGGCAGTGAAATAAATACCTGCCTTCTGTGAAACTATTTTAACTGTATCTAACAAAAGCTGTCAAAAAATCAAAACAAGCAGTCTTTGCTTTTGGCAGGTATTGCAAATATTGGAAATGGTAGCAAATTACTGGATTTTATGTATAAAATGAGTTGCCTTTGTAGTTTTTGTAAGGTGTCTGCATCTTTTTCTTCTGTTGCCATTAGAATTAAAATACAAGTTGTAGAAGTGTAGTTATACAGGAGTTACACAAAACTCAAATTGTCCCCATGTGAGCCTGTTATACTTTGTTAGCATGGCAGATTCAGTTCAAAAACATTGAAGAAAAAAAGAAGCCTAATACAGGCTGTCACTTTTTGAATACTGGGAATGTTACATTTATCACCACTAGGTATATTCCCTTGGACTTATTCCTGACACAGGGTGATGTGTCTGCTGCAGACATATGTGTGGGAGCTTTTAACAGTTTCCACTTGAATTTGGAGTCGTGATTGTTCCCTACTGGTGCTTGAATTAGAGTCCTGGATCCTGGTCTGAGTGACCCAGCGCAAAACCCAACATGTACAGGCTCTTAAGTTGAATCATAGTGAATTTGTATAAGAAGTAGGTGTGTTTTCTTTGGATAGATTTCTCTTTCAAGGTACTGAGTCATTAAATGTGCTTCTTTATATCCAGATCCCTTAAAAAAAAAAAAAAAAAGCTTAATTAGGTAACGTAGCTTTTAAGTACAGCCTGTTTATGGGTAGTAGAGATACAAAAAATAACTGAGAGAAAGTGAGTTAATTTGAAGTGCATATTAAAAACCACATAATTTGGAACTGTTAGGTCAGGAACTCAATATTGAGTCACTGTTGCTGGAAACAGTATTCTAAGCAATAATGATGTGATGCAGTATGAGAAAGGAGCTCTACCAGCCCTTCAGATCAACTGCTCTCACAGATCTGCACCAGGATTGGGGAGCTGGAGTCTTGGCTGACTCCTTGTTTCCCTGATGGGTTTTTCAGATTTGGTTCCAGTTCAGATTGAGCCACAACTGAAGTTGGATCTGTATGGCGGATTTAAGTTGAGTTAGTTCTTCTACTAGAACTCCTTGTCACAGATCTTAACAAGTATTTAGACCATTAGTGACTAATCTTTTGACCTTTTGTCTGCATCATCCTTCTTAATGGTACAATATAGTCAGTGGTGTTATAGGAGAAAGGCAAGGGAACCTTCTGGGAAAGTCCTACCAACAGTGGCTAAAAGAAACAGCAGCGAAGTGTTGTTTGCTCTGCTTTTCCTCTTTGGGAGAGATATTCAGGCATCAAATAACTAGCTCATTCCTGACCAACTATGCCAGGAGGTGCAATGAGATGGTGCTTTCCACCTCAGTGTCTAGTCTGATAATATACATGATTTTCATGTGTAGTTACGTGCTGTAACTCTTTTTTAGAGGTGATATGATTAGTCTCTCATCTTTTTTTTTCTCTTTTCTTTTTCCCCTCAACTGATAAGATCTGTATCTGTAACAACTTCCCTTTTGACAGGTAATCGGGAAGGATGACGTGGCTGTGCCATCCCACCTCTACAAGGTGATCCTTGCCAGAAGGAGCAGAGAGTCTACAGAGCCCTTGGTACTGGGAGCTTTTGTGGTGCCAAACGATCCCATAGGCTTCAGCCACCAGCTGACCGAGTTCCAAGTAAACATTGAAGACCTGGAAAAAATGTCAGGTTTAGTTTTCTTCCCTCAGGTGGACAAAACCAAAGATGTTAAAAATATCTGCGAGGTGGATACCTGCAAACTGATAGGCTTCAAGGAATTCACGTTGTACATCACTGCTCGCAAAGTGCAGAGTGCCCGCACGTTGCACCGGTTGGAGAAAGCCATGTCAGAGTTACAGGAGGCAGGAATTGAGCCTGATGAGTATCTGCTAAAGCTTCTCAAGAAGAAGGAAGAAGAACTCCTGCAGGAAAAACAAGTGGCAGCTAGAGAGAGGAAAGCTGGCTGAGTGCTTGTTTGGGAAGATATTTGGGGTTTTGTACTTTGAAAGGGGACCTGAAGGCAAACAGGTCCTACGAATTACCCTTTTTTAAACTGTGAAAACAATAAAGAAACATTTGAAAGCTGATGGGTTTGGAGTAACAATCATTCTTGTGTAACGTGATGCACACACATGGTTTGCTGCAGTGCTTAGATGTGGGAAATGAAAATGACCCCTTTCTGGTATGAATAGATTACTGGACCTCCAGAAAAGGCTTTGTGCTATTTTCCAAGCGAGACGTCAGACTTGGGGTTTGTATGGAATCCCTTCTAGGAATATTATAAAAATAGACAGTAGACACCTTGGGAGTATAACTGGAACATGTTTAAATGTAATTCCTCCTGCAAATGTCTTTCCTTTTGATGCTGTAGAAGCAATGGTACTTTCTGGGATTTTTAAAAATTTAGAAAGTTTAGAAATACTTCATTTAACACTTTTGTTGGAGACCTGTAGGACATAAATCTGAATCCCCCACAGTCTTTACTTAGTTGTGTTAACTAAACAGGATTGTCTCTTACCTCTCCTGACCTTGTGTGCCTCGAATACTTCAGTGTGTCAGTAGCTGTCAGCTGTTGTCATTTGCAGCAGGCTTCTGCTTATATAATTCTGCATTTCTTTTTAAAAAACATCAATAGAAACAGAGTTTACAGAAGTTGCTGTCGGTGTGGGTTTGGTCTTTGTAAAATAATGTAAGTGTAATATTTCACTTTCACCACCAAGTTTGGACAAACATGCTTTCTGGCATGTTGTTTGATTTGAGAGGTGAGCACTGCTTTCTTTTTGCTTGTGGTAGTCACTAACTGTCTTTTTGCCCCCTGTCAGTGTCTTTGGTCTATAAACTGCACAACAAAACTTCTGCATGCAAGCAGAAGATTGACTAAAAATGCATTTCCAGTTCCATTTCAGCAGCAACTGAGGTTGCTTGGATTTGCATCTGGTCTGGAGATTTCATGAATGATTTTTTTTCATTAGATTTGTACTCTGTTTGTATATTCCTCTTGAATTTCAGACATATTTGTGTATCCATCTTGAATTTCAGACATAAAACAGTATGACTTGTATTCTCATGAGATTCTTCATCTATAAAGAAAGTGTAAAAACTGGAAATACTGAGATGTGGGGATTTTTTAATTGTGAGAAGCTATATACATTTGGAATTGGACCATAAAAGCAACCTTCAGGAGTTTTAACGTGAGAGTTTATAGTTTCTGAGAAGGGTTGTGTAGTGTCAGCCTGAATTTGGCTTTTTCATAAAGGATGAATCAGGAACATTATTTGGATGCTGTGATTCATCGTCTGGATGTTCTAAAAAATATATGGTTTCCTTCAGCTCAGTTCAGTTGTGGTATCCAAAAGTAGATCACTTTATAAAGCAGTTATGGTTCCCATGACACTTCTGTGTTTGCCAGGAACATATTTACAAAATCCAGACGTTTAAAAACAGAAATGTGACTAGCTAAAGACATCACAAGAGCTTACTGCCCACATAAATTAGAGAGAAATTGGGTGAAATCCTGACAAAACGTTTGCTCATTTCAATTTCAGCCCAGAATCTTGGTTGTTAATCCTATCAAATAAAACAAAAACAGTAAATTGCAAAACAAGGAGCCACCTCTCCCTTTGCAGAACATGGGAGATATCCATGTGTGTTGCCTGGAATAACAAAGTGCCAGCTACTTCACGTGCCTCTTGATGGTCTTGTGTGTGCTTCCTTGAAGTGTCACCTTTTGGAGAAGGTACCTGGTCATTGCTCTTTGTGTTGTCGTTCTCTTTTTTTTCATTATTTGGATTTTTTATGGTTTTTAATTCAGCCTTCCACCTTTCTCCTCATCCTTTCAGCTGAGAGGCGGGCAGATGTCTCCAGCAGTGCTCACACACACCTGTGGACAGCTGAAACAAATCGCCGTGTCCAACCGTAGCAAAAACCCTGGGCTGGGACAGCAGCAACCGTACGCGAGGAACTCCAGGTATCTCCCTGTTTCTGCTGACAGCTTGCCATGGCCACAGCAGCAGAGGTGCTGTGTGTCCCTCTCCTTCAGAGGGCTGCTCTGGAGACGCCCTGTTCCCTAACTCAGTACCTCTTGGAGCCTTATGTGCCCCCTTGAATTCCTGCAAGCCCCAGTTACCATCATTTTCATGCCTCGTGGCTTACGGCATAGACTAGACTGAATATGGTTTTCAGCTCTGAGCACACTTGATGTTCCTCAGCTCCCCTTGGAGGGTGGCAGCAGGTGGTGAATGGTGAAACCACTTCCAGCGCTGGGCTGTGCCAAAGAGTACGTTCACCTGCCCGTCTTCTGCTGGTTTCATCATCAGAAACTCTGGAGTCTGGCACATGGCAAAAAAAAAGTGTGCTGTCTTTGCAACAGGAAATACCAGAGAAGTAATAGCAAGGGGGTAAGGCTTCACACACTTGTTTGGTTTGAGCCTCCTCCGTAAGTAATTGCCTCAAGATCCGTCCTGAGAGCTGTGCTCGTGTCCATGTCCACCTGTCATCCCTGTTCGCACTTAATCGCTTCCCCGTGTCCATCCGTAGTGACAACACAAACCTCTGTGATGCAGTGGAGCTGGAAATGGAGAAGTCTGTCCTTTGTTCCTCCACTGTTTTAATACTTTTGTTTTTAAAGCTAAATAACCAAATTGCAAGGGAAGTTGACAACTAGGCTGTTCCCAGCCTGATACAGTAGTTTTGTGGCATTCCCTTGAGTATCTGCTCTCGATTGTTGCTGCTAGTCTTGAGTTGGTGATGCAGGGGTGGTGGTCAGGGGATGCAGGGCAGAGCTGCTGCTGTGCTCAAGTGCTTCAGGCTTCAGCCCCACTAGCTCCACTCAGTGCACTTTTGGCATTTGGCCTTTTGAGGGCAGACTCTTTCCACAGTGTCAGCCTCGGTGCCCAGAAATGATGGGGGATATGAATCAAGTGTCTTCTCACCCGTAGTAACTTGTCTTTCTGCTTGTGATACCACGATACCCATTTAAAATGAATTGTTGTTTCGAGCCTTATAGTGACAGCGGTGCAGTATGAAGTTAATGATTTTTTCCTAGATAAGCCTTTTGACAATGATGTTTGAAAGTGCCTTTAGGTCGACCAACCAAGTTGTGTATATGCTCCGAAGACAATATTGACCCCAGCTGCATTGTGGGTGAGGATTTAACCCTGCACTGATGTCTTGCAATGCTGTGGCAACACATTGGTAAACACAACTTGTGGGAGGGCATTTAAAGTTCTGCTTTTCTGTTTTGTGTGGTTAGTTCACTTCGGAGCACCATTTTGCAGTTTTCAGTTTGTCCTCGAGTAGCAAAGATGGGTCTTATTAGCTGGTCAAGTTAGTGCTGCATCAACCTGTGGAGAAACTGTCCCTGTCCTGAGAAAGTGCTAAGTATTAGTTATGGCAGGCAGCAACTGAAAGAGGAGAAGCTACACACACAGAAATTTGAGGATTTTTTTCACCGGAGGGCTTCAGGTGTGCTGCAACACCCAACTTTGAGCATCCTTTCCATCACAGGAATCATCTCCCTGAGAGAGACACTCAGGTGTCCTGTAAAATAAATGGAGGGAAGTAGGTAGGGAGCCTCGGAGTTTGCAGAAGCCAGCTAATCTGGCCAGCAGTGGTTGTTGGAGAAGATGGACACTAAGTTTCTCCAGGAGTTTTCAGTTATGAGTCATTTTTTGGAACTGGCTAGACAAGCTAAGCCTCTGTCATGGAAGAGCATTAAATAGAGGTTCTTCTACCAGCACACCACATTGTTTAGCAAGATGTCCAAGCAGACATGCTTTCACAGCCTGGTCTGCTTCAGGTCATGGACTTGAAGCCACTGATCTTTCTAGAGGAACCTTCCACCTGCTCGCGAGAGAAGCAGTCACATCAACCCTGGAGGATTTGAAGGTCTCCTGCCTGCCTGGCACCCTTATCTTTGGTACCAGTGGGTGCAATGGGTTGCTGAAACAGGGCTTTGGCCATCTTTGGTGGGAGGTCTGCACGGTGAAGGAGCTCCAAATATGTATCCCAAGTAAGGCCAGTCAGGTCGATAAACCAGAGCTGCTTAAAGATGGGACAGCAGAGGAACAAGGAGGGATTTCTTTGGTGGCAGCTTGCAGAGAAGTGAGGACTTCTGCTAGTGTAATACCTGGTCTCTTTATGTGTTTAACCTATGGCAGCTTGTGTGAAGAAAACCCCAAACTCTCCTGTCCCCATCCTGGTCCTGTGAGTTTGTTGCCCAGCAGTGGAGCTGTGAAGGAATTATATCTAAACCCCAAAGTGCTCTTGCTAGTAACCTGGCCCAGTGGGGAAGTGAGGAGCAATTTTGTTGTTATTTTTGAATTGTCTTCTGCAGTCACACAGGAAAAGCTTTTCTCACCATGCAGCAAAGGAAAAGTAGGAAATGTTCCTTTTTTTTTTTGATTCAGGTCCATCTAATCAGCTCCACCTACACAGTGGCGGTCTAGCCAGTTCTCACACGCTTCCTAATAGCCATCTGCCTGTGCAATTAATGGCTTGTCTGCTTTTGCCTTTGCTTGGAGAAAAAGACAGAACAAGAGGCTTGAGAGCTTGTTTAAAATATCTGAAGTGTTCGTGTGGATGCTCCAGGATGGATACTCAGCGCTGGCTACAAACAACCCCCACTTTTTCACCTTGCAAAATTGTCACAGACCAACTGGCCTTTTCCATTGTGCCCTTCAAACAGGGCAGGTTTCCCACCTGCTGTGTGAAAAATTAACAGCTGTGGCAACATAATATTCCCCAAATACTCACTTCCAAGAGCTGAATGCCAGGCTTTTGATGTTGGTTTGAGAGGTAGGATGGCCAGCATCCTGGCTTCCCCACCGGCACGGTCGATGGGTGGGGAGAGATGCAGAAAACAGTTCTGGAATGAAATGCTTCCAACTCTGCTTAAGAAACAGAGTGGAGGTGTTTGGCAGATTACAGAGGTAAATTTGGGTTGTGTCAAGAATAAATATTTCCCAAGACAACAAATAAAGGGCTGTGCAAGCCTTCCCTAGCAGCTCCTGACAGCTGAGGGGACAGGCTCGGCATCGAGGGAGGATGGAGCCACCACCCTCTGAGCTGCTGGTGCTCAACATCCTTAAAAGTCCTGTCCCATCTTTGCATGGATGCGTCCATCTGGAGGAAGACCAGGCCATCTCCCTGCCAGCCTCCTTTTACTCCCACGAATTATAAAAAAATCTGCATTCTTTTCCCCAGCTGATACTCTTGAGTGCTGCAGTGGTTCCAAAAGTGGGGTGGCCGTGCCTGAAACACATTGGAAGCCACAGTGGGACATCAAGAGCGGTGTAATGAAACCATAGTTGGATTAGACAGCCTGGCTGTAAAAACGGGCTTGAGCTTGGATTTAAATACCAGAAAGCTGACCTAACTGATGGTGATGCTATAGGGGAGGAAGCCAAATCATGTCCCTCAGCCGTCAGCAGGTCCCTTGGGTTGAACACGAGCTGCTTCAGTGGCAGCTGAAGGACCTTCTGCAGAACATTGGCCCTGTGATACTACTCTGCAAAGTGGGCAGGTATGGTTATTACCCTGTGCCTGAGCATATATATACATACGCTGGTCCCAAAAGGAGCTGGGCAAGGAACACCGGGCTCACTGCAAGCACCACATCTGCAGTACATGCAGTCTGTTGCCTTTTGGGGCTCCATTTTTCAGCCTCCTCCAGCTCTGGCTACTGAGGCTTCAGCCATTGCCTGTCTTTGTCTTTGCCTACACTTCCACAGGCTGAATTTTATCATCTACAAGGAGGCACCAGTCTTCTCCCGTTCCTTTGAAGGAGGGGAGAAAACATAACCATTGCCCTGCTTATTTATTTGGGATGTAATGTTGCACCTAACTGAGCTCACCTCATCCTGGGACTTGCAACTGGAGCTCCAGAAAAGGTGCTGGGATTCACTTAACTTGATTTAACTGCATCGTGAAGACATCCTTATTGCTATTTCTATTGCTATACTGTTACTAACTGTATTGTTCTATTATTAGTGGGTCAGACAGACTGTCCTTTCCAGTCAAAGGAAATCTAATCAGAGAATCCAGTAGTGAGCTTCGAGCTCAGGACCTCACGGCAAGAGGCGTGCTGGTGATGGGGCTGTTTTTCCCCACCACCCACCCCACCTGCCTGTGGGGACTTTGGAGCCCTGCAAATACCTGCCAGGGTTAAAGAACAAACAGAGTGATTGCTTATTGTCTCAGCCTGCGTGACAACATCTTAACCTTTCCTTTTTCCTTTGTCACAGGCATCCTGTAACGTCAGATAGAAGCTGTGCAGGAGCAGCGAGAAGCTCAGGTGACCTTTTCCCATCCTCCCTTGTCCCAGCTCCCATCTCCAGGTGTGTTAATGTGTGGGGAGATACCCATGGATGGTAATGCAAAACGGGTTTTCACGTGGAGTTAGGATTGGCGTGTGGCTGTGTGGGAAAGGTGTTTTGGCTCCTGGGTTATGTTTTCATTATGTGAGATTTCTGCTGGAATGAGTAAGAGGTTTCAGGAAAGAAACGTCTGCTGTCAAGATAGGTTCCAATAGCCAAACACTCCTGCACCCAATTAGCACCAGGGATTTCAACTTCAGGTTCCCTCTCCCATCAGGAGACATCCACCATGGGGGTGCAGGAAGAAGTGGGATGTGAACTCTCTTGGCTGAAGCTTTTCTGCTGTCCATAAATTGCTCAGGAGCATTGGCTGTTGTTAGGCCAATGGGGAAGGATGCAGTTTTCATGGCAGAGCTTATCAGTGGTGTGAGCTGTGAGTCTCTGCCCCGCCGAGGCTGTAAGTGTCTTGAAGAAATGGGTGAGACTGTGCAGGAGCATCTCTGGGGGCTCCCACAGAGCAGCACCCCCAGGAGGGCAAGCATGAATGGGAAATCCCATGGGAATGGGAAATTCCCGTGGAATCCTGAATTAAAACCAGAGACACTCCCATTATGTGGGTTAAGACTGCAGGGACTTGAAGATTAAGCCAGGTGATTTTATTTTTTTTTTCATGCAAGATATGCTAAGCACGTAAAATTGTGAGTCCAGCCATTCCCATGCTCTTTCGCCTGCTGAACTGTTCCTGACCATGACCTTCCTCACCCCCATGGTCCTCCTCACCCCCATGGCCTACCTCACACTCTTTCAAAGCAGCAGTTTCGCTTTGTTCTTGCCCCTTTGTACTCCTCCATCGGGGAAGCTGCCTTCACCAAAGCGAGTGTGTCGCTCTTACTAATAGCAAAGTAATCAATTTGAGTCACTGTATACATTAGTAATGGCCATGTAATTCTAGTGCAAATTAGGTTTGGGCAGGCTTCGAAGCCTGAGACATCTCGTCTTCCAGAGCAGAGCTTGGATTTACTGTCCTCTGGGGAAGGCCACAGTGAAACGCCCCCCTACCCCCCTCGCAAATCCTCCCTTGATTGGATACAGTATGGTCGTCTGATTAAAATTGTGCAGCAGTTCAGAAAATGATTTTCAGCCAGTGTGCTTCACAGTAAATTACTTTTTTTTTTTTTCCCCCAAGACAACAAATTTTTACCTCAAGTACAGCTGGACACTGAAACAAGAAGCTCAAGAAAAGCAAGATGCTACTGAGGCAAAGACAGAGAGGGACCAAGGGAGCACCCAGCAGCAGGGACACCCTGCCACTGGCCATCCCTGGTGTGCAGACGTGCATCTCCCATGAGCCCAAAGCCTGGCACCCACTCCCATGGTGATGCTGCCCACTTAACACCCAGATGCCTTTTCCCACCTGTGCCCAGGTTTGCTGGTGCCACGAGTAGGTGTGAGGAACATCTTCTGTGGGCAAATATCCTGGTACGCAGCACTTTACCGCCACATGGGGTATCCCCTTCCTGATTTCAGAGTCATAGAATCATATAATGGTTAGAGTTGGAAGGGACCTTAAAGATCATCAAGTTCCAACCCCCTGCCGTGGGCAGGGACACCTCTCCCTAGAGCAGGTTGCTCAAAGCCCCATCCAGCCTGGCCTTGAACACTTCCAGGGATGGGGCATCCACAGCTTCTCTGGGCAACCTGTCCCAGTGCCCCACCACCCTCACAGGAAAGAATTTCTTCCTAATACCTGATCTAAATTTCCCCTCTTCCAATTTAAAACCATTACCCCTTGTCCCATCATTATTCTTCCGGACAAAGAGTCCCCCTCCAGCTCTCCAGTAGGCTCCCTTCAGATACTGAAAGGCTGCCTTGTCTGTCCCCATCACCAAACCACTTAGCGAGGTAGATGAGAGGAAAAGAGACAGTGTCCCTTCTGCCTCCCTCCCCTCCAACCCAGCAGCTACTGCTGCCTCTTGGGTGAGGAAAGCCCCAGAGCTATGTGCCCACCAGTGCCAGCCATGCAGAGTTTGGAGTTTGTTCCTCACAATCCTCGGATCAAGTCCCAGGTGTTAAAAACACTGTTAAAACAGTTGCTGAAGGAAAGACACGATTTTTTCTCAGTCCATGGAATGGGGTCTCTGTTTTCCACGTGAGGATCCCAATGACATGTGGAGACATGTCTGTCCCCAGTGTCTGATCCTGCACTCCCTCACTCATCCAAAATGCTGATGATGATCTTCTGCATAAGGAGAGCTGCCCACTCCCTTCTGTCCTGTGGCAAGGGCTTTGCAGGCAAGAAATTCTCTTCATCTTCCAAGATGAATGTCCCATTTCTTGTGTTGACCAAAGGAGGGTCAGAAGGTACACCACCCTGCCAGGGTGTCTAAAAGAATGTCTGGAGCATCTGCCTGTAGGAAGATGGCTTTGGTCAAGGCAATTCTGTCCCAGTTTCAGCTTGTTCAAGCCTCAGAGGGGTGACATTTAAGCACTCGGCAATCAGCCCTTCCTGGTGGCCTTTCATGGACCTTGTGCCCACCTGATCAGTGCCCACTCTGTGCACTGGGTGCTGGGCTGGGTCTCCAGGCAGTGATCACCCAGCGGTGTGCACATCTGGACTTAACCTCGCTCCAAGCAGCTCAGACCTCATGGCAAGGAGCTGTGTCTGTGTAAGGAGGTAGGATAAGGAATTATAGAACAAAAACTAAATTCCATGTAAGTGCTGCAGCAGACGTGCCTCAGGAGAAGTGGGTGGTGATGGGGAAAAGGGAGATGGGATTTTTTTAATTAGAGTTGGATAATTTGTGGACTGTCAGCTCAGGTGTCGACGTGCCTATGTGTCATTTGAAGTGTCTTTCAACCAGTGGTACAGCATTGCTTATAGGTGGTCATACACCCGGCTGAAGGTCTGAATTTATCATCCTTTTTTTGTGTTTCTGGAGGGACTGTGACAGCTCAGGGGAGTGGACAACAACAGGCAGTAAACCAGCTTTATGTACGCTATATTTAAGACGTATGTTTGCTCTTGAATAATCTGATTTCTTTCCTTTTGAGAAAAAAAATTTAAGAGTTTACGATGGCAATGAACCAACCTGACTTTAGCAACCCCCTAAGGAGAAGAAAGTGTGCACGTGGTGCAAAATAGTGGAGGCTCTTTGCCACAGCCGATCCCAACTTCCCACCTTCACTGCGGCACAGGCTCTCTCCACCCAGTACGTGCTCCATGAGAAGTGGGTAGCGTGGGGGAGGGAAGGGCTGTTTATTAAATTAGGAAAATATGGTTCACAGCATCTTGGCACCGAGACTAGAAAGGAGCAACTCAGTTGCCCACTCCCTCTCCTGGTCCCTGCAGGATCATTCCCCACCAGGGATGATTAGTGCCTTCGTCCTTCCAGTTTGAAATGTCACATTTCCGTCTGCAATTAGAAGGAGCTTTTATCCGCGGGATGCATGTGTGTGTCTGAGGGGGTGTTTTCATTCTCTCGGGGTGAATGTTTTAGTAAGCAACGTCCAACACATAACACAAATACATGAAAAGAAACATTTTACTATTACTAAAGGCTGTTATTGTGGCTTTCAGGACCTTTCATAGATCCCTGGGAACTTGAAAGAAGGAGTGGGCTTATAAAAGGAAACGTGACCTTGTTTTTAAGCCGGGGCACAGGAGAGAGGTGGTTTCAGCATGCTCGGTTCTCAAAAGGAGCTCCTCTTCCCCTTGCAGGGATTCCCAATGCCAGCCTGCTGGGACACAGCAGCAGCAGTTGCTCAGCCCCTCCTGAGTCCACCTCCAGGCAGCTGGTGGCAAAGGTCCACCATGTTTTGGTGGAGATAGGGCAAGAGATGCCAAAAGGCGCATGCAGCGGGTGAAACAGTCCATGGTAGTCCACCAGCTCTGTGCCCTGCTCTGAGGGTGTTCAAGTTCAACCCAGGCGGTGGGGCTGACTGAGCTGGGCAGAGGGCTGGAGAACCTGCTTCTGGAGACTCCAAGGCAGCAGAAAGCATGCTAGGAAAATTCACAGTCCAAGGATAGGGCTTGGGTATGGTTCTGGCAGCATCCAGGCTGTACGGTGTTTGGCACAGTTTCTGTCACAGACTTGGCCCGTGCCACCTAGTGCTCTTCTGTACCATGCCTGGGCACGGGTAGGGTGACGATGTGAATAATTTCTTGTGAATAATTTGGCAACTACTCATGCTCATCTGTGACCTTTCCATAGTATCAGCTGCATCTTTTAGCTCAGAAACCGTGTACGGAGGTAACTTGTTCTGTGTTGAGGTTCAGTGCTGTTGGGCTGGCAGGGAAGAGGTGCACTTGCTGTAGGAGTGGCCATGCTGCTGCTGCACGTACCTTCAGGGTGGTGCTACACCCTCCACTTGGTGATTCCAGGGAAGTTGTGGATGACCTTCCCTGGAAGAGTTCAAGGCCACATTGGATGGGGCTTTTAGCAGCCTGGTCAAGTGGGAGATACCCCTGCCCATGGCAGGGGGGTTGCAACTCAATGATTTTCCAACCTGAACCAATCTGTGATTCTATGATCTCCAGCTCAGTTAAAACAAAATTTGAAGTCTCCCATGAATAACCTTAAAAGCCAGCTTGTACATTGAGATAAATATGATTAGACTTTTAGGAGATCAAGTCCTCAGCCTCCTACCTGACACAAATAATTAGAAGCCACCTTACGTGGACTGCATTAGCTTGTCATTGGTCTCAGGGATAACAGAGACTGTAGTGGTTCTGTTATTGACCTGATATTTATTTTAAAATGTGCTTACGACCTGATTTTAAGCATTGACATCTGACAATCCTGCCCTTGGTGTTCTGGAGAAAGTTAAAGAAAAAGAGGATGAGGAAGAACATGGTGAGAAAAGAAATTTGTGAGGACTCATGACAAAGGATGCAGATACCACGAGTCTACCAGCAATCGTAGCTCTCTTGCCTTGTAGCCACTTCAGAGCACAGGATAAAAGCCCAAAACCCCAAAGAAAATACTTTATGTACAGATTAGCATCTTTTCTAAATCACTGTTATTCCACGTTACCTGACACGTGTCCATGTGTCCTACTAAAGGGTTTGTGTGCGTCCTACTCCATGTTTCCTCACACCAAGAGAAGGTGTGTTGTCATTTCACTTTCTGGGTGACTTTTTAGGGTCTCAAAGTAAGGCACCAAGCAGCGGCCTGCAGATGCTTGTGGCTTGCAGGTAGTCCCCCTCCCACTTTTCCATCTACCTTACTGTTTTTCATGTACTTTTCCCTCTTTTGCTCTCATTTCACTTGTTCTTCCCTTGTTCCTTTGCCATGTAGCTCACAAGGTTTTGTCCAATTCAGACAGGGCTGATCTGCAGGGAAAACTGACTAGATTTTGCAAATGTAAAAGAAAAAAAGCATGAAGCTCACCATGTTAGTAAGGGGCAGGCTTTAATTACCTAGCCATTATTGGATTACTCCAGAGTAGAGGAAATATGACTAATGCTATGTCTGTGCTTCTGGCATACGACTGCTGTCAAATTCAGTAAGGACTTATTAAACATCACAGAGGTGTGACTGAAGAAACTGATGAGCAGAATGTGGAAAATAGCAGTCACGGTCCTATTGAGTGCGCTATGAAATTCTAGGCTGAGGTGGTAGGGAGTGTCTCTGGGGGAAGAGCGGGAAGAAATTGCTGTATTTTGCCATCAAAGAAAATCAAAGTTAGGCTTCAGGGAAAGCCATCCCAGCTCTGATGTGATGGGTGATCCTCTGGCCCAGGTTACCCCGAGGTGCTGCTGAGTCTTCTCTCATGCTCTTTCTGGGTGTTGATCCCTGCTTCAGGTGTGACTTATCCACTTCACAGGAGATGGTGGTTGACTGAAAAACTCAGGAATGGTCCTGACAGGAGAGACCAGAATGCAAGTGGCACATTCTGTGTGGCTGGCACTTCAGGTTCTTGGTCTCATTTTCCATTTCTCTGGCCTAGATGTGGTGCAGCTTGGGCACCCCAGCTCCAACTCTGGAGCTTGGCACAGAGAAAGTCTGAATCTGGTTAGAGCTTTTTCTTGCTGCTTGGAAACTCAAGTCTCCCTCTGTCACCTCCCCAGGGCAGCCAGTGCCAAAATACACCTGTCCTGCACAGGCTGCTTGGTGACTTGCTGGTGGTGGTTTGGAGAGCAGGAGCTCTACTTTGCTGACAGAAGAGAATGCAAAGTGTCTGAAGATGTCCAATATGAGATCCAGGCTCTGGGAGAGGCAGGAATTTGGGTGCCTGGTGCTGCCTCATGACTCCTGCCGTCCCCCCGTTCAGCTTTCTGGCTTCATCCTTCAGAGGTATGTCTCCTTCTGCTGGAGGCACAGGGAGGTCTCCAGTTTGGGAAGTCTGGATCATCCTAGCATAGCAAGGCATCTCATATTTTTTCTGTCACTGTGCATCTATTAATCACCTAAACAGGTTATCCAAAGCATTCTGGCACCATCCTGAGCCAGACTTTTCTGAGATGGGCTTTTATTTAGGAGTCAGCACTGAAGGCTGCACTGGAGAGTCAGGGCCTGCTATGAGACATGCAATTATCTCCTCAGAAGAGGTATAATTGTAAAGCCAGATTTTTTGTTAATGTAAAAACCTCCAAAAACTGTGGTGACCCCATCTGGCCCGTGCCAGCAGCAGTTGGCCCCATCCTCCCCCTGTCTCCCGTCTCATTATTGTCTCTGTCTTTAAAACAAAGACACATTGGACAAGGTTTTTCCTGTTTTCATGCATTGAACAATGAGAACAGCAATCACGGGATTTACATCACTTCTCCTTTCAATACCTAACATCAGTATCTCCTTCCCAAATGAGTTTTTAACAGCTGTGTTGTTTTAAAATGTGGCACAGCACCATTAACAGCTTTCATGAACAACTGTATTACTCTTAAGTTGAACATTACAAAGCTGAGTACCATTTCTTTCGGGGATGCAGTTAGGTAGTTGATGGAGTATGATGCCTGGTCAGGTAATTGATCAAGTGCTGGTTGGCTACTGCCCCATTTGAACAAAACGATCAATGGTGATGACACAAGTTTACTAAAAGAAACAGAAATGAAGGAGCAGTGGGGTCTGAACCAAGCGCTTGTTGGGTTTAGCAGGCATTGCTCTATGGAGGCCAGAGAGAGAGAAAATCAAAGCCCAAGCTTGGCTTTCCCGCTTACCCCAACTCTGCTGCCAAGCTGCCTGGCCTTGCTGGATGCAAGGAGAGTGTGAGGATGTCCTAGTGGGCTCTCTAGCCTGGGTCATCTGCAAGCTCTTCCAGAAAGGGACCAGACCATTCATCAGATGCTCTTTGTGGACTTCTTAGGCAGGGATGCAAGTTTTCAATACACCTGTTAAAGCAAGTTAAATTTTGAGGGCAAATGATAGACACAGATAGACACAACTCTCTTGAGGTCAAATGTGGAGTCAATGAAACCCAAAAGAACTGCTCCCAGTGTGCAGGCTTAACCACTTGATTAAATTATTGCCCTGAATTTTGTTTCCTTCTTTTCCTGCTGTAATGCTGTTATTGCCTGCTTAATAAACTGTGCATATTAATGACCCATAAACATATTCTAGAGAAATAAAATGAATTGGGGATTTCAAGTTTCTTGAAGCTTTAACCAAAAACCTGAAAGCAAAACCTTAAAGACACAAATTTCAACATAATCAAAGTAATCAAAGCCATAATCAGCTACTGTCTAATCTGTAGGTGCCTCAAGGGCTGAAGTTTATTTTGGTCAATATTTATCCTCTCTTTCTGAGTTCATATAGCAAAAAGCTATTTTAGGTAGTTTCACACACAGCAACACAATTGATCTGGAACTGTCCTCATCAGCATATGGATGACTGAGATGTGAAGCAGCCCATCAAGTCCCTCTTTTGCTGTATTATCAGTACTGATCAGTGACAGTTCACATCAAAAGAGCCTGGTGGTGGTCTGTGAAGCTGTAAAAGATCTAAGAATCAGGAAGAAGTTCAAATTTCTTTCAACTAAAGCCAGGTAATGCATTACACCCAGCTGTAAGGATTAAGTGCATTGACTGAATCATTAACATCACCATGTCCACAGTGGGCCTCTTATTTTAGATATTAAACTTTAGATATTATACTGACCTTGTGACTTGAAATATTCAGGGCTCCATACACTGTGGTCCCTTCCCACAGAGCTTTCCAGGGAAAGTGATTGGGATGGAGAAGTTTCCTCCACCTCTGAGAGTCTCACATGGTCCGAACCAAAGCAGATATTGCCGATTTTGGTGTGGAGAACATGTCTGGAGGAGAAAGGAGACATCTTTATCTGCTGTTATCTGTGCCTTTGGCCATGGCCACTAGGAAATTCTGGCAATGTGTTCAGAGAAATGTGCCCACAACAGATAGAAGGACAAAGACTTGCTGAGCCTTTCCAGCACATGCCGCTGAGGCGCAATGCTCCAGCACTCAGGCAGGTTGGTACTCATTTTCTTTCTCTTGCCTTTCCTCTCTCTTTCCCAGAATTTTTCATGCTTATCTACATGCCCTTGAATACAGTTGTGTCATTGCACAAGCAAGGGGACTCTGGCGGCTTGCTGTGAGTTTTTTAGCAACTGGGACGTTCCTTGGCAGCCTACTTGATGGTGCACTGGAAAATTAACGGTTCAGATCCCTCACAATGAAATGTGAGATGAAAGGGTCAGCGGCCTGTCTTATAAATACCCTCTGACTTCCAGCTTTGTGCAGAGAGGCAGCACAAGCCCCTTGCCCCCCGCCTTCAGACATCAGTTGACAGTCTTTCTCCTGACTTGAGGAGTAGCCTGAGAAGGGACGAGAGATTTCTGAAGTGAAAAGTGCCCTGTGATGAGATATGGGAGCCGGAGAGACACAAAATGCTCCTGGACTCCCAGCCTGTGGATAAGAAACCCTAGCTGACACTTATGAGTGAGTGGGGGGAAAAAATGCCTTAAATCCATGTGACACTTATATAACTTCAGGCCCGGGATGTTTTTCTTACAAAGGAAGGACTAGTATTGCCAGGGGCAGCTTTCATGATAAGAGCATACCGATAACCTCTGAACATGAAGAGTTACAAAAAAACAAGCCTTCAGGAGAAGCCAGGATGTTCCACATAGGCCTTGTGCCCCTCTTGACTGTAGGAGGGCAGGGAGCCTGGGCAGCTGCTGGTGGCTCCCAAAACTGGCATAAGTCAAGGACCTGAGATGAACAAGCGTTTTGGTGATAGAAGAGACAAGCAAACAGGATTTCTTGCTGGGGGAGATACTGAAGAGTAGAGGTGCACAAAACGGAGGGGAGGAAGGTGTTTTTTTGAGAATGGGAGCTGATGCCCCACCTTTGGAGCAAAGGAGACCTCGCTTTGCTTGGTGAGGGTAGCCCAAGGAAGTAATTTTTTTCTGGGAGCTTCCCAAAACCAGCAGGTTCTCCTTATTCTTTGCAAACCTTTCATTGCCCTCCAAGAAGAAGAGTGGGAAAGCAGAAGAGAACTGGAGCAGATGATCTACCAAGGTCCCTTCCCACCTGAGCAGTAGATGTCTAGATGTCTAGCAGCAGATGTTGGCACATCTTACCCAGGTGTAGGCAGAGTCTCTGGAGTTTGTCTCCCCTCAGAGCTTTGCTTTCCCCCCCAGCAAACACTAGCATCACTTTAACTTCTGTTCCTCATCAAACCACGGACTGCAGCCCCTCATGTGGCAGGCACACAGTGCTTCTACAAGCAACCTGAAGAGGAACCTGTCCTCAAACTCATCTGCCCAACTGCTTGGGTGATGGCTAAATGACTATTTACATGCACTAAGTGTTTGGAGGCACAACACGTAGCTCCAAAAGCTAACAGACAGGCTGAGGAGGTATGGGCCTTTGTGCTTTCAGAAAAATGTGTCCCTCAAACAGGAATATTCAACACTGGTTGGTGCCAACTTTCTCTGGGCAAAAGAGACATCTCAGCACAACGAGACTCTGCAGGATTTGGGTAAGTCTCGTACAAATCATAGGTCTTAACTCGCGGATGCATTTCAATCTCAGCATTAGGGTACCATGTACACGCTTTTTGCCATCTCGCAAGTGCTTTCCTGCCCTACATCTGGTCCTTTTTGCAGACCAATGCAAGACAGCAGGAGAGCATGGATCATGAGCATCTCCTGAGCAGTGATAGCTCTCTTCCTTTGTGAGCTGCACCCTGAAAAGCAGGAGCCACCTGACCCTGGCATCTGCATTTGAATCACTCCCCTGTTCCTCCTCTAAATCCCCACCTGAGGTCAAGCTTTGAAAGAAAGGTCAGTTCCATTTGAAGGCTGTTCAGAGGGAGACTGAATCACTTAATGATGAGTCATGTGAAAATTAAATTGATGCAAATGTTAATTTGACAACCTGCGAGTCTGGAGAGGGTTCCAGCCAGACCACAGGCTTTGTGCTAACGCAGCTGGGCAGCTGCCGGGCCTGGAGGAGGTTTGGCAGCAGGTAAAGACAGGGTGGGAGAGATGAGAATTACGCCAGAATTATCTTTTCTTCCCAGAGTCTGACTCATCGCAGGTATCTTGCAGGAGGGGAATCTCTGCAAAGAGCCTGGTTCATCACCATCTGGCAACACTCCTGATCGGTGGCCCTGATTCTGGGCTGTTGAATTTTTTTGTTATGGGCATCAAGAGTGCTGGACGCAGTGCTGCCGGCTCTCTTGCAGAGCGGCTGAACACTCCCAGCCCTCCTAATAAATCATTAACTGCTCCAGAACGATCACTGAAATGTGCAAGGAAATAAGCAATTACCTCCTGCCCTAGAGGAGCAGATCCTGCTGAAAACACGAAAGCGTCTGGGGATAACAATGTCACTAGAATGATTAGTGCTCTTTTATGTTTGTTAAAGTCAGGATTATATTCGAAATTTCGCCCTGCCCTCCCCCAGGCAAAGTGAGAGGTAATTAACTTTGAGGCATCGTTGCTGACCTTCGCATCGTTTGCATGAGCTCTGTCATGACGTTTGGCACCTGCTTTGCGTGGACGTGAGGGACTACAGCAAATGAAGGAAAAGGAGAAATAAGATCTCTGTTTGCCACCTACAAGCAAAGGTCTTCGGGTTACGCGGCCAAGCTCACACCGAGAGTGGAAATGCCAGAATGGAGGTTGTTTCTGTTGGTACTCGCAGCAGAACATCAGGATGCTCAGATCTGTACAAACTTTTAAGGGAAATCTAGCTAAAGATAGATTCTTGCCAAAATATACCCATGTCAGAGCACTACATCAAGTGACATTTGAAATGCCCTTTATTTTCAGATTATGATTTCACGCAGAAGTAGGATGACTTGTTTTGTCAAAAGTAGAGTCCACTCAGAAAGCCTGAATCCTTTCTATCTTTAGAAGTGACCACTAAAACCTTGGCAGTTTTGTTTGCCCTTTATCAGAAGAGAATTTCTGGCCTGCTGCATTTTTAGATGAATTTTCCAGTACTTTTAATGTTTTTAATTGTCTCCCGGCTCAGGAAGCAGTCAGAAAACCCTTTCCAATAAGATTTATTACATTACTCGCATACCTAATTAGGCAACTGATACACTTTTCTTAATCATGTATATGACTTTATTTACTTCAGCACTGATTCACTTTGAATACCATTTCTGGGCATCATGACAGGCTTCCAATTAATGAACAAGAGTTTAGAAGAGCTTTAATGGGTAACATTTGTAATTAAATATTAAATGAAACACAGCCCCAGCTTCCTTAAAGATGCTAAAACCGTGTCTTCTTTATATATGCATATATGTCTTTATACATATAAATAAATACTGGGGGCTTCCTAAGAGCTCTATGTTTTTTATCTCCTCGTTTTCCACCTTTCCTGATTCATGTGGACTGTGTTTAACTGTGTTATTGTTTCAGTTGGGAACCGATAAACCAGCGTGAGTTAAACACGAGCAGTTCTAAACTTTGGCCCAGGAGGTGAGCAGTATTTCTGGAGCCTCTGCTGCCTGTTTTCCTTCTGCAACCTGATTTATTTGCTCCGGAGCAGGCTGCGCTCACAGTATTTTCTGGCTGGAGAGAAGTCCTGAAATTCCCATGGGGGAGGCACTTTCAAGCCAAGAAATCTTCAACACAAATAATTTGGACAAAATTGGAAGGAAGTACTAAGATAGAACTGAAATCTTTGATAATCAGCCAAGGGTAGGGGAAGTGTATAATAGCGAGTGACAAGTTCTGCTTTTTTAACCTGTAGTCAGCACCATCCCTCTGCAAATAGCACCAGTAACATCCCTGCATGCTGGAGACCACTAACGTGTAAAATGTTTAATTTACTTAAGCAGGAGAACAGGGAGGAACAAAGTTTCTCAGTGTAAATAAAGATCCCGTGTTTGTCAGGCTGATTTTGTCCCAGAGGAAAAAATAAAAATAAAAATGAAAAAAAAAATCAAACAGAACTTATGGGCTGAAATATCGAAACTAGAGAAGTAAATTTTTCCAGGCTCAATGAGTTTATTGAATTCCTTTCAGCAACATGTACCTCATTTGCCACATTGCCAGCTACTACAGATTTACTGCACTTGCAAAATAACGTGATTTGACTCGGTGCTCCCAGTACCAGAGGAAAGACGGTGCAGAATTTGGCTTTCATAATGAAGTCTCACCCCGAATAAAGCCCAGCCGCCGTGACTGAGATGAAAGTATGAGAAAGTCCAGCTCTCCTGAGACCTAAATTCTCATCAACTAGGGAACAAAGAACTAAAAACGAATTAGAGAAGGAAAAAAAATGAAACACATGCAGTCTCAGCAATGAAATTTGGGTTCTTCAGGGTCCTTCTCAGCGAGGTTTAGAGAGATGGGATGTGGAGATTGGTGTTGGTGGTGGGGTTGGGAGTATCAGTCCCGGGAAGAGCATCGGGGGAATGTAGGAGTGCTGTGTGCCGTAAGCATCGTCCCGGATTTATCCAGCAGCAGGCGTACCTCCCCCCTGGGACTTTGATTTATTTACACGGAAGAAGGCTTAGCTGGCTTCAGCACGGGCTGAAGATGAGGATGAGGGAGAGGTCAATGGTAATGGGCAGCACCACTGTCCTCACAGCCCCCCCATGGCCCTGCCAGCAGCCCCCCAGGGATGCAGCACAGCCTAAGTCACGCAGCAACACACAAAGCATCTGTGCCATGGCTGCTTGTTTGTTAGTTATTGTCGTTGCCACTTTCTTCTTTTTAAGTGAAGGCTTTTTTTCTTTTTTTTTTTTAAATTTATTTTATTTTATTGGATCTCGCTGAGCCTTTGTGAGAGACGGGAAATGTATGTGGGAGGAGCAAGGGGGAGGTTATGGCATGGCTGTTGTTAGAGACGGGGCTAATGGCCTTGAGATTTGATAAATAATTCTGTTTAATTTAAGCCTCAGGAGCTTCTAATTGAATTGCATCACCTGTGGTTCTGCTGCTTTCTTCCAGGCCAGAGAGAGGGAAGAAAAAAGCCCGGCAGAAATCCCCGACCTTTGTGACAACCAGCTGTGAACGGAGGTTTTTCCGAGCCTGAGCAAGCTGGGTGAAGTCGAAGGGAAACGTGTTCTCTCTAATAGCCCTTTCCCCTGGAGAGCCCAGGGCATGGATGCTGCAGCCAAGGCGCCGCTGGAAGAAGGCTGGGCAGCTGACGAGGTTATCAGAGGTACCATGGCAGCCAAATACATCGGAGGGGATGTAGGGCAGCAGCTTTGCCTTGCTCGGTGGCAAAGCAGCTCATACACAGTCCCCCAAAAAGCTGCACACACACACACACACACACACACACACACCCCCTCCAAAGCCAAAGACCAGCTTTTGCATTTCCTTCCATCATCTCATGAGTAAAATAAGCCTGGGGGTGAGAGGGAGAGGATGTGCCTTGATGATGCTGACATCAATGCGTTGTAACATGGGTAGGGCAATAATAGCCCATCCTAGAGCGATAAGGGCTGCAGAATATCTGATTTTAAGAGTTATCACTCTTAAAAGCGGCGTTTTCAACCAAAACACTGACTTTTTAAAGATTTCTACTTTTACATGGGTTAAAACTGGGATCTGGCTCCCAGAAGTTGCATCTGCCTTGCTGCAGTATTTTGAAAATAACTGGTACTTCGGGCTTGGAAAGCAAAGCTTGGAGAAGGCTGCTAACGACCTGGAAGATGACTGATATTTATCCTTGCTGAATTGGCAGTAAATCTGGAAGGGATCACTGCATCCTGATTTTAGTACAAATTCTTACAATTTCCAGCTCCACAAGGGCAGGGTTAGATTCCTGCTGTGCAGACTGTACATCTTTTGGTTTGGGTTTGTTGTTTTTTTTCTGCTCTCAGTCATCCGTGTGCAACTCTGCTCAGGTGAGAAGGAGCAAGAGAGACATGGAGCGGTCCCAGAAGCAGATGCTGCTGCACAGGAGCCTTTGTCTCTTCTGCTCATGCCACTCGGCATACTTCTCTCTCTTTTACTACTGAGAAGTGGCTCAGGATGTAGCCGGCAGCAAAGCAGGCTGCAAGCAGTGTAAGATAATCCAGGAAAAGGCATCCTTATTTTGAGTTAAAAAAAAAAAAAAGAAAAAAGAAAAAAAAAAGTCTTCAGAGGGATTTAACTCTAGATAGATCATACAGCTAAAAAATGTCCCTGTTTGAGCCATGGCTTCAAAGCCTGCTAAAACTGGACAGAGAGAGAGGAATGATGTGCAAGACACAGAGGAGACGTGTAGGAAAGGGGACAGATTTGCTGAGACAAGAGTACACAGTGGAAGGACAAGGAAACCCAGTGAAGGGCTGAGAGCATGCCTGGAAAGGCAAATTCAGTGTGGCTGGGGGGACTAGGCATGATGCGCAGCTTCTGGGGCGTAGGGAAGAAAACCAGCAGGAATCACCACACATGGTGTATTTCTCATGAGCTCAGCTTTTGATGAAAACCAGTGGGCTCAGAATCAGGCCCCTGGCTCAAGGCAACAGATAGAGAATTCTTGAGAAGGGTGGTCAGGGATATGGACATGAGAAGGGGCAGAAAGATGTGGCAGCAGAGACTTGGGGGTGCAGATACCTGCTGTGAAGTGCTTGCAGAAGCTGAGCTGGAAATACCCATCCAACCCATGGAGATAAGATGGAGCAGAAGTAATTCTGGTGGATCATCCCGAGTTGCCCCTGGGAGCACAACGTCATGGAACTACTGTTCAGGTTCCCATAACTAACACTCTCCTGTTCAGGGACGGCTGTCTCTGGCAGAGGAAGGTTGCCTGAAGCCAAGACCGAGCCACCATTGCGTAAGTGCTTGGGTGAAGCTTGCACCCAATTAGGCAAGGGCTCACAATCCCTTCAGACTCATTTTGAGGGATGTTTTTTGCCTCTGTTTAGACCGAAGACCAGGCCAAGCCTTAAAAACAACCCCACTTCATCCAGCCCCCCAGACGGCTGTCTCCTGTGATCAGATCAGGACAGGCAAAAGCCCACATCCAAACTGCGATGCATGGGCTTTTTATGATGCCATGTGAGAGCAGGCACTCGCCTTCGGGAACCAATCTCAGGGTGAAGAACAGGGTGACTTTTATTTTAGCAAGGACAGAGACAAGAAGAGAACACGGAGATCACCCAATTTGCCTTTCTGTATGGTAAAGGAAGGTCATGAGAATGTGCCCAGCGATTCCTGCAGCCATCCTAGGCTTTTGGGGTGAGGCGGTGGGCACTAGCAGCAACATTTATGATTATGTGTCCCCTCCCCAAGTGTTCATCTGCCCGTAGCCCAAGGAAACAAGAGCTGAACGCAGATTTCAGAAGAATGGCATGATAACAATTATCACACTAGAGCTGTTCTGCGTTCATGGATACGCTTGGGGGGGTGTGTGTGTATGTCATAATTTAGGGGCATTGAGCAGATGCTCATGCAATATTGACCCCTTCGTTTTCCTGACATTGATTTTTTTAAAAGAAACATTCAATTAAAATCCCATTTAGTCTGGCTAAGCAGGAGCCTGTATTATTCAACTGATAAAGAGACGGCGAGGCATCAGCAGCTTCACAGGTGCTACAGGACTGAAGTTTGCACTAGGACATAAATCCTCCTGGAAATCTGGTTTACCTGGATTAAATGCTACAATATTCCACCTGACTCTTTATTGCCCTGACAACTTATGGTCCCTGAGGCATTGAGCTGGGCGCTAGGGAGCTGCAAGGTTAAACTGGAGAGGTTTGGTGCCTTTGCGTGGGACCAAGAGAGCTCTCTTGGAGAGAGCAAAAAGCTCTCTGGGCTGGCTCGGAGGGAGAGGGAAAAAAACACTCCATGTCTTTAATTCTGCCCTTTGCCAAGAATTACGGGTCTTCCAGCGGGTGTTACCACGCACTCGGGCTTTGTAAACGATAATTAAGGAACAGCTGAATAGCAGTTTGAAATAACCACATTTTCAATGTAGCTCTCTCAAGTTGGAATTAGCGGTGATTCTTGTGTGGAATTAACTATTTATAAAAATGTCGTGCCCTTTGCATAAGGAAGCCCTGGATTAGACTTTTTTCAAGTGTTTGGACCCACATTATCAAAGGATCTTCAGGCTGGACTATCATAAGCACTGATCATTTGTTTTGGTGCCTGTACAGAGTCTTTTTTAAAAATGCAGTCCTGGTTATACCTGCTGAATTTCCCCAAGAATAACCTGCTTATAAATATCCCCTACATTCAAATACGCCAACCACTCGTAGCCTTCAATTTGAAGCTAAATTTACTTTCCTTTCTTGTATGTCAGACTATTTGAATTGCCGAAACCATCGCGGAGCTGGATGATTAGTGTGGCATGTATTGCCCATATTTTCGCTGCAGTTAAGCTAGTTTCATAAAGGAACTTACTCTTTCTAAAGCAAAGCAGTCCCTAGTTTATTTAATGAAATGAAACACTTTATTTACAAAAAAATATGGCTGTGCAAATACAATCATTATAATACAATTCCAGAAGAACTAAGACAAAGATCAGTCCAGGAATTCATTAAATATCTTATGTGTCAAGATGACCTTTCAGGTTTGCTAGTAAATCTACATTTTCAAATTTTTAGGTTTGTTTTTTTTTTACAGACTCTCAGAATGAACAAAGAAGCGCTGATCATACTTTGCTTAGGAAATGGGGAATTTTCTGACAATTTTATGTCTACATATTTTATTGTGCATGAAGTTAACAGTTATGGACTGCATATTACGTGGATTACAAGAGAAATAAGGTGCACTGGAAAGATAGATATTGTGAGCTCTTCTTCCATGAAAGAGTTAAGAGTTATTTCAAAGCTTCAGGGATAGCATCTGCCATCTAAACTCCCCCCCAAAAAAGGTACCACATCTTCTCCCCCCTCCACCTACAGGGAAAGACTTTTCCTAACCAGACAACCAACTTGCTCTAAATCTGGTGTCATCCTCAGGGTTATTCCTGAATTAAGTCTGTCACCATGTCCTCTTTCTCCAGAAAGCTAATGGGTTTTTTTGAAAACTAGTTGGGTTTTACTGGAGGGTTGTGTTCAAACCTTCATCTCATTCTGGTGGCTTCCAGGAGAGCTAGTTATTGTAAAATTGATTGTTTTAGGTGTGTGGATTCTTGGTTAAATACAGGATCCCAAGTTAGAAGAGCAAGCCAAGGACAACATTTGCAGGAACCAGGGTGTTGCCACCCACCAGGAGAGGGAAAATCACTGTACCCCTGTCTACTTTATCTGGTTGAAAGCTCTAAAACCTGCTGATACTAGTGACCAAAATGCTGTCTTACAGCATGGTAGCTCCTGTGATATGGGACACAACCCAAAGCAGGAGCTGCTGCTGGATTTCATGCACCTTCTGGGGACAGTGGAAGTCCGGTTCTTCAGGACAGAACCACTCCACCCTATAGAAGGTCCCATCCCTGAATGTTTTGGGGGTAAGAAAATTGGATTTTGTCCACACAGCTGAGAAGTCATGAGAGGACATTAAACATGACCCAGTGCTCCTGGAGTGCTTGATAACCATCTCAGCTGATGAGCGCTATGTGCCTCCACAGGCTAATCCTCAGCCACTAGATCAAGAGCCACAATTATTATTTGCTTATTGAGGATGGGAAATGGCAGGGAGTGGGATGGCTTTGCCCGGGATTACACTGAAAGGCTGGGGCAGAGCAGGGAACCCATCCAGCCTACACCTCTTGCCCACTCCTGTTGTATTTTTCCTGCAACCAAGACTTTTGCTGTCGGAGAGACAGTCTGACTGACAGCACCAAGGGGTGAGAATTTGTCTTCCCCTACAAAACAGGTATATCCCTCTTATGAAAGGACCACCTGCTAAGTCCTCAGCCTCTCTGCTATGGCTATTAATAATCACTTCCCGTGATTTTCATAGCTTTCTGATGCGGACACTTGACCTCTTGTAATTGTGTTCAGCTTCCCCACTCATGTTACACAGGATATCCAGCAGCCGTGGCGCTGGCGATGGGCTGAACCTCTCCTCCTGGCCCCGCAGCCCCCTGTGCCGGTATCCCCACTTTCATCTCGGTCGGCATCCGACACGCTGTTTATCTGGTCGCTGCTCTGGCAGCTCTCCATTATCTGTATTCAGATTTAAACACCAGGTTGCACCTGTTGGTTTAGCTGTTGATTGGGAGGAACCAAAGCGGAAAGTGACCCTGCGTGTCCGGCTAAGCAATCCCTCTCCGCTAATGGAAAAGAGCCGGCGTGTTCCTCCAGGCTATTTGTTTCGCTGGTGTTTCTGCCTTATTGACTGCCTCCTTGGAAAATAATTCTGTTGCTTAATTGATTGTAACATTTCTTTCTTCTTCTTTTCTTTTTTTTTTTTTTTTTTTTTTTTCCTCTCCCCCTCTGCCAGTCCATCAGCCTCAGGATTTTATTTCTCACTTTTATCCAGTTGTTGTTGTGCAGCAGGAGCTGGTTTTAGGATGGTAGGCAGCACACACTTGTTCTTCCAGACTGTGAATTAAGGAGTTTGGTATTTTCTCGACACAATCTCTTTCTTCAATGAAAAATAAGTAGGTTTTATGCAGCTCTGCCTTTCCAGGCCACCTCTGTCCTCTACTTTGTACAAAGGCTTGCATTTTCCAAAGTTGTTTACGGATTGTGTTGTTTCTTATGTGTCTACAGGTGGGCCCCAGAAACACGGGCTTCGAAATTAAAGGATAAGAAAGAAATGTTGGGTGAGGACCTTCACTCAAGAGACACAAACCACAAGAGTCCCTCAAAATGCTCCATCAACACAACAATCCAGGTCCTCCCTGGTGAGAATAACCATCAACCAGGAGAACCATCAACCTATAACCTTGTGGCAGCCCAGAACACACTCCAGGGGTAAGCAGGGACAGCGTGTTTTCCTTTTCTTCTGCTGTTAAAAACTCTGAAAGTTATATATTAAGCTAACCCTTACCTGTTGTAACCCATATCTGGATACCTCACAACAGGCCTTAAGGAGCTTTCAGAGGTCCCTCAAGCAAGCCTCGTCCTATCTCCCGTCAGCCAACACCTTCTCAGGGTGCCTGAGCTCAGATAAGAGATGTTCTTATTTTCTTCAGGTTTGCAGTGTGACATACGTATTCCTCCCAGTCCTGCTGAGGGGGGATGATATCACATGTGTTAGGCAATGAGGAGACTGGAGAGGAAGGGCAAAACAGCTTGACAGCTGCTTCTCAAGTAGACCATTGACGGCTATCTGCTAGCAAATTTAAAATAAATCAGCAAAGAGTTCTCATTTACAACTTTCCTTTGTTTTTCCACTGGCTAGCAGGCAGGCTTTTGCATCCAACAAAATAACAAGCATTTCCATGAGCTGTTTATTTGACACAGCATTGGAGGAAGGTGAATTATTAGGTCTTGGGGGTGTTACTAGGGTCATTTCATGCTGTGGTTATTGGTGGACTGATAGAATGGATTATGTGCTTATAATTGTCATTTTTTGCTGCTGGGTGGTCACCATTTCCCATTGTAAATCTGCCTGTCAGGGCACCAAGACATTTTTTCTGTGGGTGTTTCTTATTGTTATTTAAAAGTAAAGGAAATAATTTCAAAAGCGCAAATTAAGCTTGGTTGCCAACAGGAAGGAGATAAAGTTGAATGAAGGGGAAAAAAAAAAGCCACTGGGAATCTGACAGTCCTTCCCACATGCAACCACACTCCTGTGGGATCGGGGGGGGCATGCGTGGGCTGCTGCTGGCCCCCACGTTCAGCTCTGATGTGAAGAGCTAGGAATCAATCACTTTGATGTCTTATCTTATCCCTGAAGATAGATAGCAGTGGCTTGTTTGGTGACTGCCATAGCGCTACTTTAGCAGACCCTTTTGAAGTACTTCAGCACTTCAGTGGCTGTTGTGCGAGCGGAAAAGCTGACACCAACGCTGCTTTGGGGAATGGCCACCAGGGACACGGGGAGGATGGTGGGTTTGTGCTGATCGGTGTCTTTTTTCGCCACCCATGGGTGTCACAGCTGGAATCGTTAGTGGGTGGCTTTGCGCATACATCTCTGATCCATATCTGCCTCTGCCCTGGGTGTGTTTATGGCTCTGGCAGATTCTGCCCTAGCAGAGATGCACTTGCTGAGCATGAAGATAGCAGAAAAAATCAGGGAAGTGTTCCAACACATTCCTCTGTTTCGTGGGGATTAGATATCTCGCTGGCATTTTGGGTATCGAAACTGAGCTGCTGACTCCATCCCTGGTGACTCTGTGTGGACACCATGAACTGGGTTCCTGTCAATCCCTTAATAAGAGTCATCTTCTACCCCTCCAACCTCTCCCCACACGGGCTGTTTCTTGGTCTAACACGATTATGTTCTGTCTGATTTGTTCTTCCTACCGTCCATGAGTACAGTCTTTCCCATGCTCTCACAAAGCTAAAAGTCAAAAGTTTACCTTACCAAGATTTGCAGCAACCTTTTCCCTAGCCTTGGCAAGCGCACAGTCCTCCTGGGCACACACCTGTTCACCCCCTTGCTTGAGCTGGCACATCTCTTGGCTTTTATCTTGCCTTTTGCATCAGGCACAGCAGCCCCATTGCATTTTCAAGGTCTCTCTAATACCTAGCTCTAACCTGCCCCACACCAGCCTCTGCTTCTCGCTCGTATGATCATCAAACAAGCACCTTCGTGTTTTCCTGTGGACACTTTCTGCAAGGGGCGCCCATTGCCCTCCTTTGAACTTGTCTTTGCTGCAGGAGAGCCCTCGGTAGTGATGAAGTTGCTGATGGATGAGTATCACAGCCATCATGCTGATGGATACCACTTCATCATTTCTCAGGCATCTACTGTGCCTATTATTAAGTGTTGCCTTTTCTTTAGGTTGGAAACTCTTAAGAGGAGTTTTTATTCAGCATTTTTACAGTCCCCAGAACAAAGCTATCCTCTACCCACTTGAGTGCAGGTGATGAGCAAAAGAATAGTAATTTAGAGCTGACCACTTCTATCTAGTTCAGTGCTGAGGATAAAAATCAGCTGAGTTGNCCTCCACACGGCTGGGGGGTGGAGCCGAGGGACTGCCACGTGGCGCTTTTGTTGCCGCTGAGGCTAAACCGTGACATTTGCAAAATTTTCTGATTTATGCATCAATTGAGTGAGATCTGAAGACTCGGTTCTTCATCAGCTTGGCTGGTTTGTTTGCAATGCCACTGTGAAATTTCCTTCCATTAATGAAGTTTTCCCCTTACTTTTTATTTTTTTGGCAAAAACTTGAAGCCTTGCATTTTAACCAAAACTATTTCTCTGCCCACACCCCCAAAACACCTCTGTGATGAATCAGTTTTCTCTCTCCCTGTGTTACGCAGAATCAAAGCAGATCCTGGAACCATCATGTCGTGATGGGACCAAGCCTAATTCACCAAGTATCAACTCGTGCCACCCGCCACCAGAAACTTTCTGAATGACATTGTTTTCATTGCTTTAAGTAATTAGTCCAAATGGGAAGACCTTGGTGGATCACCATTCATGTTTATCTGGTCTGGGTGTCCATGACAAGCATCTTCTCCAGTGATCACCAGTAACAGCTGTACAAGATTAAAAGTTTTCCTCCAGTACCCCTTTTGCAGTAAAAGGTCTAAAGTCTAGGGATAAAGGCAGTATCTGGGTAGCACATCCACGAAGCTGTCTGTGCTGGGCCAGCAACACTTGGCTGTTTTCTTCATCAGTTCAGGTCATTTTAAAGCATCAAATTTTCCTGGTCTTCCATGAGAGAGCTCATTACATTTTATTACTTATTCTTTTTATCCTGTAGATTCAGAAGTGAAATTGTTTAACACAAAGGAGCCCAGTTCTGTTTCAATTTATATAGCCAAATATTAAAATACGATGCTGTGAGACAAAGTCCCCCAGATCCCAATTTTTGTCTGGCAATAGTATTTGCTAGTGAATCGTTGCTGGAAATGGTTGTTCTCAGTTATTTTGCACTGCAGAGAAAAAGTGACTTGGTGGCAGGCTCCCTTCAGATGCCTAGACAAAACTGATTGTATTTTTTTCTAAATTACTGTTTAGAAATCCAAAGATGTTCCCTGCTATTTGCTGGTATGTGAAAAGGCACACTAAATGGCACTTGGGGGTTAATTTTCATGACCCTAACTCTACCTCTCAACAAGATAGATTACATTTTCAATTCTATTCCTTGGTGTATAAGAGAGAATCATTTTGTAGAAAATGAGAATTGATCCAAATCTTCACCCTAAAGTCAAACGGCAGTTTTATTGACCTGAAAGGAAAAAAAATAAAAAATTTAAAGGATGCATTTCTTTAGAATACAGTGCTACTCATGATATCCTCCATGCCACAACAGTATGAAATAGGAGAGGAGCTGCCACCTCAAAGGGGAAGCCAATGTGTAGAGAAGGGCAGAACATCCCTGGGAGACCCAGCTCAGTCCTATGGGCTCATGTGCAGCTTGTGTGCAACCTCCACACCTTTCCTTCTCTTCCCACAATTTGGCTTGCTGTCTCCCTGCCCTATGTGCCTCCTCCTGCCATCAGGGACCATATGTGGCCTGATGCAGATAAAAAGGCCAAGGGGATTTTCCAAGGTGTGAACAGGAGCTAGGCGCCTCCCTCCTGTTGAAAGTCCCTGGGAATTCCCTTTGGGAGTCATGGGGCAAAGGGAAGCTCTGACATTTGGGTGATGGGTACCCTGTAAGAGAGTTGTCCAGGGGCATGGACAATTGGACATAGCTCAGGAGCCAGGCTAGGGAGACTTCACCTGCAAGGCAAGCAGGCCTTGGGACTTCATCATCTTGTCCTGGCTGGGCAGAGGCACAGATTTTACTACTGGCCATGCCCTTAGCTGGCTGGGACTTTGGGAAAGGTTATTCCATTGCTCTGCTCCTGCGTCTCCTCAGTCACCTTTGGCTTTGCTCTGCATATCTGCACTGCCAGCCCTCCTGGGACATGCTGGGAATCAGCCTTGCCGAAGTAGCATGGCCGTGTGTCTCAGGCTGGGTATCAACTCTGCTGTCGTGTTATCATCCCCTTCCCTTGAGAAATTCAATGTAGTTAAAAGCAACAAAACTGTTCCTGTCCTTTACCCTGGGGGAAAACCACTTGAAAATGTGAGTCTACAGGGCAAAACAAGCCAAAATTCCTTATTTTCTTGAGATGTATAAAAAAAAAAATCCCCAAGTTTTACTTACTGTAGCGCTTTCATGTGCCACTCACCCCACATCCCTGGCTGTTCGGGCTGGCACTACCAATGCCATGCCAGGTTTCTGGGGGGAGCCCAGGCTGGAGAAAGGTATTTTACCACCTTGCCTCATAGGAAGGGGAAAGAAAACCCAATAGATCCCCAACCCAACAACAAAGCGTTTCTGCAGGAGGCAGAGGGCAGTGTTTGCACACACATAGTAATTACAAGTGCAAGCAGGTCAAGTGCATCCCTGATGTTCTCCCTGCTGTCCTCTCTGGGATGAGGGTGGTGGGTTCTGGTGGGATGAGAGACAGATTTATGCCCAACACAGATGTGTTTGGAGAACCTCGCGGAGGGCGTTGGTGGTGCTCACCTTGTCTCAAAAATCATCAAGTCCCTTAAAAACAGGGGGAGCACTGTTCCTCCCCAGGGGGAGACCTGTGGCAAGGACCCCCTGATGTTTTTGTTTTTCCCCATCTGGGGAAATTGCTCTCCACCAAGCGAGGTCAGAAGCTGGGTCACAAATATTACGGGTTGCACAGAAGGCAGTTGCTCACAGGTTCAGCTCCTTGGTCCTATCTCTGGGGCACCCATGGGTCTGCAGAGAGGGAGAAGATGCCCTCTACCCTATCCTCCTCATTGCATGTAGTATTAATATTAACTGTATGAGGGCAGCTGGTTTTACACCCCTCTGAGATAGGCAGGAGCGGGGCAATGTGCACCTTCCCCTGTCTTACGTGCCTCAGAGGCTAATTTGATCTACTCCCTGCCTACCCCCCTCCACCTCAAAACAAACCTACAGCACTTGCAACATGCCCCACGGATTAGCAAGGGGAGAAGGCTACGAGAGGGTCTCGTTTCTGGGAAAATGACACTGGCTAATAGCACGACACAGGGCACTCAGAGCCTTGGAGCCGACCCTTTGGCAGGAACCTGTGGGTCTGAAATCAATACCCCCTCCGCATCCTGTGCCCCCCTGCTCCTGCTCATCCCCTCCAGGGACGGGTTCTCCCGGAATCACAGCCCAGCTGGTAAAAGATCTGCTTCTTCCGGATGCCCCCCATGGCAATAACAGTCTCTAAAGGTAAACACACTGAAAAATGGAACGAAAACTTTTTCCAAGCCCAAGTCAGTTTGTGTTTACAAACGGGGCTGCTTTAGAAAACTGATATATTTCACACTTTCCTGCTGGAACCCTCAGGGGAAAAATAGTACAACTCTCAAGCCCTGTTCCTACAGAAACAGTTGGTGTGTGCATGTGGAGCCCCTTGTAATTTGTATTCATTTGAACAGGGAGTACATAAAATTTTCCTTAGCACCTTTTTGATGTCACCTGCAACCTTCATTGCAAGATGCAGCTGCCTCTCTCCCGCAGCAGCTGCATGTCACATCATGGTAAAGATGACAAGAGGAGGTTCGTCTGCCACTCAAGACTAACTGTCTTGTGATTAAATTAATCCCTTAGCATCATTGTGCAACTGGAGCAGAGTCAAGGATTAATTTATCTCACATAGTTTATGAGGTTCTCATGAGCTTATGGCAGAAGGGAAATGCCCTACATGCCAGCCATACACCCAAACAGCTCTTTGAAAGTCCCGATTCAGACCTGAGCAGGTTCTAGGAGGCGACTGGTGGTATTTAAAGAAATGTGTAGCACAGCCATGTCTAACTAGTTCTTAAACTATGCCTGAGGAATGCAAAGTTAGTTCTGAGATAGCATTTCATGCCCATCAGAGACATGGCACTGCTCTCACTGAAGCATGAGAATGACTGTTCCCTATTGGAGCCAAGCAGCTATTGAATGCTGGGGGATCCCCAGGCTGTTTCCAGTAAGGATGGGAACTGGCTGTAATCGCCCCATCCCTGGAGGGGTTCAAGGCCAGGCTGGATGGGGCTCTGAACAATCTGGTCTGGTGGGAGGTGTCCCTGCCCATGGCAGGGGGGTTGGAACTCAATGACCTTTAAGATCCCTTCCAACTCTAACCATACTATGATTCTATGATTCTATATTCTTTGGTTCTATATTTCTTTGATGCAGTCTCTAATGCACATGTTTGGTCCCTCACTGCCACGGGAACCAAACAAGGGCATATATCTCCTCTTCCAGTCTCTCTGTTCAAGTCATCACCTTAACTTCTCTCTGCTATTTTTCTAAGGGGCATCCTGTAAATGCCTTCTCACTCTGCTTAGTAACCTGCTTGCTCCTTTTCTGCCAGCCACATCTAGCCAAATGCACACAGGCAGCACTCCTCCAGCACCAGGGCACAGGTTTCTGCTCTGGCATCCAGTCCCAAGGCCAGGCTCTTCTTACATGTTAAGTTCCAAACAGGTCCACATGTTCTTCTGATCAGTCTTGCAACTTTAGCTACTTTCATTGCAAAAAGCATAATTACCTACTCCATCTGTCCTGAATAAAGAATGACCATCCCACCTACCAGACACGTAGTTGGGACCAGGTCCCAAATCTATTAAACCCCCCAAACATCTCCATAGTGGGAGGGTGATACACTCTCAGATTCACCCCAAATTATATTTGTTTTGTTAAAAATTTAAAAAAATTATACAAACCCAATTATTTTTACAGTGCATTTCTGCTGGTACGTTTTGATAACACAGGCTAGGGAAGTACTTACTTACATTAGGTCAAGATTTGTGGTCAGTCATGTTCTCCATTTTAGGTGTTCTTCAAAACTTCAGCAAAGCTTCAGACAAAGTAATTATGGGGGACTAAAGCCCTAAGCTTTGTAATGTGGCATCCTCATGTAGTGTCAGTGGTGCTGGAGCTGCTGTGGTTGTCTCCAGCGTCTCACCATGTTTGCAACAACTGGATGTACCCACTGGGAGAGGACCAGGAATGCTCAAATCACCTAAGTGAAGTGCTTTGAGAAACACATTGTTTTAGGGGGTAAGAAGTTTTTCGCTCCTATCTGTAGGTGAAAAAATGGGAAGAGATCTTCACTAGAATGACTTCACCCAATCTGATATTCAAAGCTGGAGAGAAACCCAAGGGAGCAACGGGCCCCTTTGCTGCTGAGTGTGTGGGAGCTTGCAAAAGCTGCCTGCCCAGCAGCGCCTCCGGAGCACTTTGGGCATGGCAGGAGGGTTGCTTAGGCAATGTGTAGGTTGGTTGAGAACAACAGAGAAGAGTTGTTTCCCCTTTGGTTCAAGGAAGATGATGTCCTGAAAGCTCCCAAATTTACTTTAGGAAAAAAAAAAAAAAAGAATTCCCCCAAGAGAAGTCTGTGCTCCCTCATCAGACCTCCGATGTAATCTCTGCCTGGCTCTCCTTCATGGGACACTGGGCAGAGAGAGGTCTTCGCAGCACTGCAAAGCAGCACACAGCCCCGACAGTGAACACTGCTGATGTGACAGCTGGCTTGGAGCTGCTGTCGCCTGGTGGCAGTGCCTCAGGGTAGATCCAGACTAAACTTCCTACGTGGCAGGAGACACTTCTGCCTACGTGCTCCAGGACTCAGGCAACGTGCTGCCCTCAGGCAGTGAACAGCAAATGCAACAAGTGAGGTTGGGGCATGCTGCTGCTGTAGTGCTTTAAGTTTATTCTGCATTTCTTTTCTCACATCAGAAGTCTCTTCAATACACTTTCAGAGCTTGTAAGCAAAAATTTACTTTTTAGGAAAAATTCCTGGTAGGAATCCACTTGTTCCCAAAAGTCATGATGGGGGAGTATAGTTTGTTTAGGAGGTGTCCCACTCTCCCTGAGCACTCTTCACCTAGCAGAAATGCCACACAAGCAGTCACAAAAAAGCCTACTGCTTCACGGGAAGTCAGAGCTGGGAAGAATATAAATCCCTACTTATTTTCACATGAGTTTTTAACATCTGGCTCGGTGCTCAAACCAGGACACATCCACTTTGAATCAGTCTGTCTCCATAGATGGTGTTGGTGTGCCCTGACCTCCATGCCTCCAGGGATGCTCCATGCCAACATTTGCCTTGTATATATTGGGATTTGCTCAGTAAAGACAATAGATTTAATCCTCACTGACATTGTGTAAATAAAACCAATTTTAACATCTGTTCTTCTGTCTTTAAAACACAATGGCACTTCATAAATAATATAGTATTATAGCTCCCAGAAGGCATTTACAAGTACTTTATTAGGTGTCACGTCAGTGCTCCATTTTGCAGCAACTGCCCAGAACTAGATGTCCTATAATTCAGTTACACTCTTAAGTAGCCACTAATGAGGCATATTATTATAAAGAGCTGATGCTGTACAGCTACAGTGCAGTAAATCTGGAGTAATTCCAGTGAAATCAGTGCTACAGTGTGGATTTGCCCCTATGAAATCAAAAGCAAAGTCTATCTCAACAAAAGAAAAAAGTTCGGAAGAATTCTTGCGAGACTTTGAGGAGAGATTTGTGGAAACCTCCTAATTCTTATTTTCTGCCCATCCTGATTCTCTTTTCCACGCCGTTCTCATCTGTCACTCATATATTGAAGTATCCTGACAAGTCTGCCTGACGATTAATGCTCCTATTTGGTGGGTTTGCATAGTGCCTCCTGAGTACTTAACAGGTCTTAGAGAGTTCAGTTCACTAAGCTCTCAGATAGCCTGGCAGTCCCTAATGGCTTAATAATGTAAAATCATAAACCGGGCTGCAACTGATTCCTCTTTCCCGTCTATCCATTTATCAGGGGCTGCTCTGTGTGATCTGGAATACAGAAGAATAATTAGATGTGTCCTGAGTGAGATCTTCCTTTAGCAAGCACAAATCTGACCTCCAGGTCCAGATATAACCACGGATTTTGGGGACATGGATTTTCTGGAGATAATAAGGCTTCCTTTGCTATAGGATGACAAAGTTCATAAAGCAGCTTTTTTTTTTTCCTGCCTTTTTTTTTTTTTTTCCCTAGCCTCTTTTCTGAGATGCTCTTACAGCAAAGATGAAATTGCTATATGCTTTCATAGTATATAAATTGGGATGCAACATGGCCGCATGATGTAATCTAAAAATGACCTCACCCTCCTCAAAATCAGTCTTATTCATCCAGTTTCCAGCTGATAGATTTATTCTTAGCCCAGAATGACATTATCTCCCATAGTAGACTAAGAGGCTTGTTTCTGATCTCTGCTGATTAATAGAAAGTGGGTTTCCAGAGACAAACCCTGGTGTGTATGTAAGGATAGGTCACTCTGTGGGCATGTGCATGTATACGTGTGCGTGTGCTTGCTGACAGCACGCCAATCCTGCTAGTAAGTCACAATCGAATTTACTGTTTCCTTTCGATCTGAACAACGTCATTACCTCCCGCTAATGTGGTTAGAGGGAGCAGGAGATGCTCTGGGATGTCGGCTGGTGGTAGCGAAGCCAGCACCAGGGCACGTGTGCGAACCGTGGGCCTTGGGGACAATTGCTGCTGCTGACAAGGCAGAGGGATGCTATCTCCCAGTCATGAAACTGGAGCACCGAAGCATAAAATGTCCCAAGCTGAGACTGCTTTGAGCAGCAGCAGTCAGCAGCAGGGCACCCATCTACATTTACCTTTGTGTTGCAGTTTTCACAGCTTAAGACAAGTCAAGTCTGGTTCAGCAAAATACACAGGAAACTTGGACTGGGCTTCTCTAGAGCCCATGGGCTCCTGGTGGATAGATGCTTCCATTTGCCCCCAGAGACTAGGATGGTCAGCACCCGGCCGGCCTTGCCTTGCAACAATTCTGCTCTTCCACACCAACTGACAGCAAAGCTGGGCAGAAGGGTTGATGTGGAAGATCTCTGTGTCTCTGAGGCACTTGGGAAACAGTGCAGAGCAAAGCCTTTCCTTTAATATCAAACAATAAAATATTAAGTGGGTGGTAAGCTGGCTGCCCTCCCTCTTAGGGGAGCACCTTAAACATGAAGCTATAGAATCACATTTCTCTCTTCTTCCTAGCCCAGCCCAGTTATCATGGAATTATTTCAAGAGTCCAGCATAGCATCAATGTCAGGTAATGAAGCACATATCACTGCTTCAGCATCCTCTGTGATTTTGTGGCCATTGTGCCCTGAAAATGTGTTCAACTGTCATTGTTGAAGACGGAACCATGTTTTAGTTTTCCATAAACGAATCAGCTTCTTCAGCTGTGGACCTACAGGAGAAGTGCAGGGAACTGTTTCATTTTGGAGAGGGCAAAATCTTGTCTTGCAAGTGTGCCCAGAGCATGTTTGCAGCCTAGAACCCACCAGGGAGCTCCAACTTTGTGCAGTGTGATAAGCCTGAGGGATGAGCTGGGTACTGGGATACTTGGTCCTCCAAAGACTGGGGCATGTTGGGGAATGCTATCAGCAGACCTTTAACTACCTGGAAATGCTGATGTAAAAAGACATTAGCAACTCTGAACTTCAAGGGCCCCCTAAGCCTTGCCTCTGCAGAGCAAGATTTTTTCACCTCAGAGCCCCAAGCAGGGTTTAGGTAACTGGGACCCCTGTATGGAGGTAAGGCTGTGCAGTTCCATCTGCGAAACAGGTGTGATGAGGCAAAAATTGTTACAAGCGCAAAATGCTCAGTTGTTACTGCAGTAGGAACAACCAAATAACGTAGACAAGCAGAAATAGAAATGGAAAAGAAAAAGTGTTTATGCTGTCTTCCAGTAGCAGAGAAAGAATAAGAAATGATATATCATAGAATTGTAGAATGGTTTAGGTTGGAAGTGACCTTAAAGATCATCTAGATCCAGCCCGCCCTGTCGTGGGCAGGGGCACTTCTCACTAGACCAGGTTGCAGGCATCCATAGCTTCTCTGGGCAACCTGTTCCAGTGTCTCACCACCCTCAGCATGAAAAACTTCTTCCTAATAGCTAATATCTATATCTATATCTGTAGGGTCCCAGTTCCCTACTCTGGATATAAAATCAGACCCCTTCCCCTTTGATGCAAAGATGTACTCAATTTCCACTTATTCTGCAGAAGAGTTTGCTACACTTGAATTATAAAAACACCATGTTTTCACACAGGTTTTTGTTATGGAGCTGATCTTTATTCTCTGCATAAAATGCCTTTCCTCCCTTATACAAGGTCTGTTTGCTACCCATCTCCTCTTGCTTGGCGTAGAACAAATCTCTGTTCACACAATGCTGAATGAAGCCACTAATTAAATATGTGATTTTTGTTAGGCTCTAGACAGGCTATACTTACAAGACTGTGCAGTAAATTAGTTGTTTGTACTATTCTTTAACTTTTCTCGTGCCTCCATCCAATGCTTCGAGTGCAAACAAGTCTATGCTCACAAGGTATGACGGCCAATTCTCTCTGGATTCATGCTTTTGTACACAGATCCAAATTCATAAGTAAGGAAGCCTGGAAAAGTAATTACTTGGCTGCTTGTGACTCATTTGGTTACCCTGAAGTAGCTCCAAGGCTTGAAAGGGCTCTCTGTGCTCATGCTGAGCTGTTTGCTGACTTTGCAAGGAGTTCATTGACATGAACGGTGCATACCTGCTCCCATACTCACACGGGTAGAAAAAAAACATTAGGGTGAAAACATACAAAAAAAGCACAAGTCTTCTGCAGGTCTTCATCATATAGATGAGGTGCTCAGTTCCCCCCTTTCCTTTAAGCAAGTGGGCGGATTTGTGGCAAAGCTCTAGTTAATAGTGAATCATAGAATGGCTAGAGTTGGAAGGGACCTTAAAGATTATCGAGTTCCAACCCCCTACCATGGTGCCATACCCCCCTAGACCAGGTTGCTTAAAGCCCCATCCAGCCTGGCCTTGAACACCTATGAAGACAGGCTGAACAACCCCAGCTCTCTCAGCCTGTCTTCATAAGGAGAGGTGCTCCAGCCCTCTGATCATCTTCGTGGTCCTCTGCTTGTCCTGTTCCAACAGATCTGTGTCCTTTCTCTGTTGAGGACTCCAGAGCTGGACACAGGACTCCATGTGGGGTCTCACAAGCGCAGAGTAGAGGAGGAGAATCACCTCCTGTGACCTGCTGGTCATACTTCTTTTGATGCAACCCAGGATGCAGTTGGCTTTCTGGGCTGCCAGCGCACACTGCTGGCTCGTGTTGAGCTTCTCATCGATGAGCACTCCCAAGTCCTTCTCCTCAGGGCTGCTCTCCAGCCATTCTCTGCCCAACCTGTGTTTGTGCCTGGGACTGTCACATCCCAGGTGAAGGACTCTGCACTTGGCTTCGTTGAACTTAATGGCATTTGCACAAGCCCACCTCTCAAGCCTGTCCAGGTCCCTCTGGATGGCATCCCTTACCTTTGGCATGTGAACCGCGCCACTGAGCTTGTTGTCATCAGCAAAGTTGCTGAGGGTGCACTCTATCCTACTGTCCATGTCTCCAGCAAATGTTAAAGAACACTGGTCCCAGTACCGACCCCTGAGGAACACCACTCATCACTGGCCGCCACTTGGACACTGAGCCATTGATCACAACTCTTTGAGTGTGGCCATCCAGCCAGTTCCTTATTCACTGAGTAGTCCATTCATCAGATCCATGAATTTCCAATTTTGAGATCAGGATGCTGTGTGGGACAGTGTCATATACTTTGCATGGCTCTGGGTAGATGATGTCCATTGCTCTGCTCTTGTCCACCAAGTCTGTGGCAGTATCGTAAAAGGCCATCAGATTTGTCAGGCATGATTTGCTCTGCCAGGTTCATATTCCTCTACTGGTCCTACTCACGTGTGTGTAACAGCCCAGGTGGACCCAGCCACCGTTCCCAAATGCTCTGCACTGCAGATGTGCCACATGGGACACGGAGCTGAGCAGTAGCTGGAGGCACCCAAGGTTTTATCTCCCTAGAAAAGAAATCAGTTATCGTGATACCTCAAGGGGGTGTGTGCAGCAGGTGAAAAATGGGTGGAAGCAGGCAAAGAAAAATGTCACTCTTTTTGTGACTGAACAGATTAAAAGCAAATATGCAAGAAGACACAGCATCCTAAATCCCAGCATAAGATTCTTCTGTTTTGTTTTGTTTTGTTTTGTTTTGTTTCAAAAAATCCCATACAGACTTAAAAAGATAAGAAAGATGATGTTTGTGGAAAAGAAAGCAGCTCACCTTCTGTTTCTCCGACAAATGCTCTTTTATAGTGAGGATGTATGTGATTTTCTTATGGCTTTTAAATTGGTTCCTTGATTTGTTTCTTTATCTGTTCCCTGAGACTTTCCTGATTAGTTGAGATTTTTGCACTCACTAGCTGATTAAATAATGAATACATTTGTTTGATTTGCAGTTGCTTACTTAATTAAAATTTCTTTTCAGTGCCCCAATTTTCATTATGATTTCAATTTTGCATTTAATCACTGTGTTGTTCTTTGCTGCCACCTCTCTTAATAGAGGTCTACTCTCCTGCCTGCCTTATTGCAAAACTTTGCTCTGCGCTGCACATGGGCACACAGCAGAGAGAAACCTCCATCTATGCAGCTAGATTGGATGGGAACTAGAAACCTGGAGGGAAGGATGGGAGGAGGTTGAATTTTCAGGAGTATCCAAAGAGTGTAGATGCATTTTAGGCTAGAAATTTAGGACAAACTGTTTCTAACATTGTCTGGTCAAGGAGCGACACACTGAAATTTCACATTTAGCAGCCGATAGGCCAAGTATAAAGGCAGGTTTCTTTGTCCCCTGGCACAGAGAGAATGATCACCGGTACTGGTAGATGGTTTGTAGCAGTGGGACAATATTCTCACCCTGAGTCGGAAGTGTGGCGTCAGTGTTTCAAAAGAAAAAGGTATCTGTCATCCCATGTGCAGTAAGCTCAGCAGGTTTTTTTTTTATTGCCGGGCAAGGCTGAAGCACTTCATGACAAACCCATCCCCAGGCACACAATAATACTCTTATGATGGAGTTCTTGGAGAGTAAATTATTTATCTTGTCATTTGCAGAAGTATTAGAGTAAGAGTCATCCTTATTTCTATCTGGAAAATCAGAGGTGAAGAGGGTGCAACACAGAGGGGTTTGAGGAGTCAGGCGCTGAGGACAACTGATACTTTGGGAAGCTGGGAGGAGAGAATGACCAGGGTTAATGGCTTAAATCCTTATCCATCCAGGAAATCCCTTTAACTCCGCTGAAGTAAGTATATGTCAGCCTAAAAATCACAAGAACATCTGGTTTGTGTATTTGCAGAAGTAAGTTTTTTTAAGGACTCAAATTTTGCTGTGCTTCCATGTCTGCTGCTTTTAATTCAGGAAGAAATACAGCAGCTTTCTGTAAAGTTGTCCACAAATAATAATGATTCTTCTGGAGTTATGAATGATTTTTGCTAACACCGAAAGCGGTAGGAACAGATCTTGCAATCTTGACAACTGTGCTCAATAAGTCTATAGCAAATGTACCTTTTCACAGAAATTAGAAATCAGTTATTCATAAAAAAACAGAGCTGAAAGAAACCTTGAAAATTCATCTTTTCCAAGCAAAAGGCTTCTGGGAGCCAGAATTAGAGCAAAAAAAACCCTTTCCCTAAAAAATGTCTTTTGAGTAAGCGACACAGAATAAATGAGTGAAAGAAGATGTCTCGTCCATCACTTGCTTGAGAAGTGTACTGACTCTGAGGAAACCTCATGGGGATGTTTTCAGAAGGTATGTCCTGTGATGTGGACCTTTAAAATAAATATATGATACCAGGTGCATTAATTTAATGCAAACAGTTATGCTTGCTCATTCTGGATATTTCAATAGCTCTCTTGCTCAAGGATCAGCAGCAGCTCAAAACTTTCCTGCTCTTGTCTGTGATTTGGATCTGTCCTAGTTGCCACTAATAATGACTGTAAAAGTGGGTTACATGTGCTTAAACATCTCAGGTCACTGAAAACATACATTTCTGAACTAGTCACCTGCTTTTTTTATAGACTGTGGTGTTTGGGTGCTGGAAGAACCTGTGGTATCAGAGGCCAAATACACCTTGTCTTCTAATGCAGATTAGATGAATCGTGCCTTTAAAGTGCCTGTTTCTCTGTGCCAGCTGACATACAGATGTTTGAAGTTGGGAGGATATTAATCTTGCACATCGTGGGCCTCTGTATTTTTCCTGCTATCTGTGTTGATGAACTAGACAATATGCACCCAGGTCTTATCACTAGGAGAAAGATATATGTGTGCGGTGTGGACAAGCGGAGCAATGACCAGTCACACAAACTGAACAAGAGGTTATCTCTTGTCTCAGTTACTCTTTCCAGGTGGGATTTCCTTTAATATTATTTCTCATGAAGTTGGGTGCTAAAAGGCCTCTTTTCATTCTGTAGTGAGAGGCAGGTGNTGAGTTGGCCGCATGTCTTCCCGGGCCCGTCCCGACACCTTACAAAGGACAATTCGTCCCCTCTTAAATTAGATACCTCAGATAAGTGGGGTGAATAAGACTCTAGAGGACTTTATCTCTGTCCACCAACTATTTATTAGGTTCAATTAATCATGTAGTTTGAAAGTTTAGCCTTCACTGAGCACTAACTAACTTGTTATGGAAGAGCAGTTGACATCTAAAGCTTTGAGTTAATTTTCTGGTAGGTGCTTTGTTAAAACTGCCTCCACAAATCTGAGAGCTAAAATGTAGGAAAAGGAAATCAATCTGATGCAATATTTGACTGTTTTTTTAAATTCTCTCGCCATTCATGAACCTTCCCATTGTATTGTGTAGCAACCCATACTGGTTTAACTAGAGGAAGAACCATCCCTGAAAAGATAAATCCCATTTTGCTAATAAAAGACTTCTCCCACTATAAGGCATATGCCTATGAAGCAGTTGAGCATCTCTTGTTGCCAGTGTCCCTGGGGAAGACTTTTTTGACTTTATGTTTATCACAATCCAGAGCACTGACAGACTTAACGCCTCAAATTTAATTACCACTTCTACACGCAGTTCATAATTCAGGTGGTTTTGTTGTAAATCAACCACAACATAATAACCTCAGTCACTTTTAAGCACTCACTGGACAAGTGTATGTTTCGTGCTTCAATAAGTATTGATAGCATTTCCAAGTTAGAGAACAAAGATTCAATTATACCTAGGACTAGTAAGGTCTCAAGTATTTCTGATCAGTGCATTCATTATGGAGCAAGCGCTGGAGAAATTAAGAAATAAATCAATTTAAATGAAAAGGGGATGCTGTCATTCTCCAGTCTGATAAAAGAAAATGCAAGAAAATAAGCATGGCCGGCGGTGGTGTCTCGTTTGGAAAGCAGCTGGAGATTTGGGTACAGCAGCACCCCTGTCCCATGCAGGAGGAGTTTAGTCCTAACTCTGCTGAACATCTGGATGCACAACCCAGATCACTTCACTGTTTGAGCCAAGCTGGAGTCAGTGGCAATGTTTGTGGAACAAGGTGATCTCCAGCTGACATAATTTGGACCTTTGGTAACATTGACTGCTCTGAAACCTGCCTGGGGAAGCCTGGGCTGTTCCTTTCACCATGTCAGCAGCACAGAGTCTGGCTGCACCATACTGAAGATCAGTTCTGGGAGGAAGGTGATGGCTTTTGGTAGTGGTTTCTGAGGAAATGAAGCATGAAAGAGAGATGTGTTGTTACAGAGATGCACAGGCTGAAACTAGGAGAAATATGGAGGGAAAGCCCAAATGCTGTGAAGGAAATAAGGAAAGAACAGCTTTTGGCAAGAACAGACATCTAGAAAGTGCTTGAAAATTATGTGTGACTGAACATCATAGTCCTTTAAATAGACATTTTGGCTTATGTTTACACACAGTGGTTAACAATAAAGGAAATGGAGACTAGCACTCTAATGAGCTTTTGTTCCCTGAGGCACATGTCTTGCCTTTTTTCAGGTAAGAGCACCCTTTCCAGTGCTAATGATTTTCTTCAGTGTACCAAGGCAGAGTTTTTTTACCGTTTACTCTCCACCTATGCACGACAGATGGTGGGATGTGCAGTTTTGGGAGCTAGTCTAGGGTGCATGAACTGATATGCATTAGGCTCACAAATTCAATTGTGTCTTACCTGTCTGCCTGAGGAATCCATCTACTAGAAGAAGTGAAGAGCCACAGAAAGGCAGCAGCTTATGTTTGTTTATTGTGTTTTTCTTTGCAAAAGAAATAGTTTTTTTCCTTTCTGCCAGAACTTTAAATCACATTTCAACAGAATATGTCGAGGGCTTAAGGTCATCCTCTTATGAAAGCACAAGCAGAGGGTCTGGGAAGCTTCAAGCTGAAATACAGGTTTCTATTCTAGATAAATTCAGGGAATGCGGTAAGATGCTTTGCTCTCATGGATTTAGGCCCAAAGCCTGCAAGCTCTGAAGTACTTAACTCTACTCACACCACTAGATCAGCTGAAGCCTATGCATCCATTTCCGGGAGACGGGCTAGGCATGTGTGTAAACAACAATAAATCAGGTAAAAATCAATGCTTTCCAACCTCTTCAGAGGGCTATGGCTGCTCATTCAGTTAGGATAGTAACAATTCCAGTTGGTGCCCATCTTCCCCCAATTCTACCTCTGATGAAAGACGCATGTCTGAGGCTCAGGGCAGTATGCTGACCCATGCACGACCCATAGATGAGCTAGACTGCTAAAGCAGCATGTGGGGGCTCAGCATCATATAATCCTTGAAAAGGACAAATATGGTAAAATAGAGTACTAATCACAGGAATGTCGCTAGGGCACACCCTTTGGCCAGAAACGTGCANAACTCTAACCATTCTATGATTCTATGATTATACAAGGCTACACTGTTTGTGCCCTAGGCAAAACTGTGTTCCTGGGCAGCTATTGCTTTCCTCTTCCTGAATGAGAATAACAGGTAGGAAGATGGTTAAGATGTGGTGGGTCCCTGAAGAACGGACTGGGATAACTTGAGCTATCACCCATACTTGGTATAGGGTTAAGCCAGATGAAGACAGTCTGACTTCTTCTTGTGCCAGCACAATATTGCACTAATTTTTGCACTGGGAGAAAAGGAGTAGCTTCATTAGAGTATATCCATGCAATAATGCTGCAAACAAATTAAGGGAGATCAGACTTAGCTCATGTGTTGACCATCTCACAAATTAGCTTGCAGGAAAAATGTCCTCTGTAAGCAAAAGTGTTAAAAAACATCTCTGGTGCAGTGGCCTGGGTAGAGGAAGGCTTGTAAATTGACGTACATATAATGAATACTTAACATTACCGACTGTTTTCAATGAGAAATGAGATCTGGCAAGGCAAAACAGGTCAGCAATGTTGTTTTATTTATTTGCCTACTTAAGATATAACTCTCACTGCTTTTTGGCCCCACTCACCCCTTCCTAACTGTCCAAACTTATGGCCTGTGCTAAGACTTGAGACAACTCTAACTCAAATATTCATATGCTCCCTCCTTCCCTCTCCCCCCAAGCAGGATCTTTGCAATGTGTCATCTACAGTAGCACAGCAGCTCATGTTCTGTAAGTGTCTAACACCAGCAAATACTGGTTTGAAAGCATGCACAAAAAAGTTCACGTGCAGAAGGAAGAGTGTTGAGTGGAAGTGGAATGGAAACATGAAAGGGACAAATCCCTGAACAAAAGCCTTTCAATCTCAAGTTGTACCACTTCTTTACTTTGACCCGATGTGGAAGCACTGATCAAAGTCTAGCATATTCTTTGTTGCAGTGTAAAATACAGTGCAAAAAACCATAAGCTTGCTCATCTTGCTGTCTCTCCCCTCCGCCTTGCAACAGGTTTCTCAACATGTCCTACCTAGACACTTGTTCTTCTATGGAGCGCAGGACTGTAAGCTAGAGGGCAGTGAAGGAAAAATTCTGGTAAGCATTATTTAAGGAAAAAAAGACAATAATAACAAAATATCATTGCCGTAGGTGGATTATATATATTATATATATTATATATATTCAACTACCTGGTTAACTTTCACTGGTAGATAAACAAAAAAGTAGATTTCTCTTTCTCCCAATCTCCATCAGCCCAGGGAAGCACAGACATCTTTGCAAAGGCACCACTATTTCCAGCTTTCAAATACTGTATTTTCCAGCATTTTGTAAAAAAACAAAATGTCAGATTAATGAAAATTTCCTATGGTGAGTTTTGGCGAAAAACTAGAGGGGAATTACCAGTTCATCCATTCAAATGGTTTCATGCCAGAGCAACCAGCATAGAGGATGTGGACTAAGCCCTGGCTTTTGAGGACATTAAACAGCCCTGAAGATATAGAAGAGTGACCTCAAAGCAGGCTGCTGGTGCATCAGTTCCACTGGCGGTTAATGGAGTTCCTGGTGACTCACACCCACGGTGATTTCAAGTTCCACTCATGTCCAACCCAGTTATCACAAATTTAGTACAAGTGCAGAGTTTGGCCCAGGATTTCATGGGAAAAGGGCTGAGTACACAGTTTAATGCATTAGTCACTACAATGTAAAAAGCCAACATTGTGTGGAACAGAAATTTATCATAAGATAGAGAAGCACAACAGTGATGTCCAGGTGATTTCTTTCTTGTTGACCTTCTAAGAGAGCCTCATGCCCCACTGTAAAGACCAGACCTCGTGCGTTAATCCTTTCTCGATCAACGCCGGTGTCAGGATCATTCTGCACACAGCATTTCTTAGATTTCCTTCTCAATTCTGTGCAGAAAAGAATGAAAAGATTTGGTACACCCTGAAGCTTCGAACAGCAGTGAACTTGCACTTGGACCATTCCTTTCTCAGTGCTAGCGTAGGACGCAGCATGACCCCAAATCCTGATCCTTTTATCTAATAGCAGTGAAGAAGGTGACACTACTCAAAGTTTACCAGAGGAAATGCACTACTGAAATAATAAAGATGCTGACCTTTTCTGCCTTTCCTGATCTGATGTGACAGCAGAGGTCTAAGATGGAAAACCTTTTTCATTTTCCCTCGTCCTTTGCTGTTTTGATGTTTTACTCTCTTCTCTGCTTTGCAAGCATGAAGCTCTCTACTTGCTTTCTCCCACAAGCATCCACAGATAAAACACTTTGGATTTAGGGACTGGAATTTGGGCTGGGGAGGTAGACATTGAATTTGAGCAGACAAGGCTCCACACTTCAGGATGATGGGGACCAGGAGTTCAATGTGGGTGCACCCTTTTGTTCCCACTCTGCGTGGAGTGGTGCAGCAAGGCTGGAGAGACCCTGGCCCACAGGGACGGGGTGAGCATGAGGAAGCCAGGACCAATGCCAGTTTTGAGAAGGTGGCTTCTCTACAGCATCTATTTTGTGTTATTGCACATCTTAACCCATTTTCTTATCACATGGTCTTGTGGAAACAGGCCTGTAATTCAGGCCATATTTGTTTTAATTGCTTCTGCTTTCCCCACCATTTGGCATATGTACAAAAGGAGGATAGAAGAGCTTTTATGGGAGTAAAATTCTATAACCAATCACTTATGTACAAAAGAGGCCATATACTAATAGAGGGGGGGTGAGAAAGTTGCTTTGAGCACGGGTTATTTTGTACCATTAACTTATTATTATGCAACCTGGAAATGACTGGAGAACTCTTTGGCTTCGCAAAGTCTCTCTGCTGTGGCACAGCAGTCTTACCTACAGCTACTGAGTTGTAGTATGTATAAAGGAGACTAGAGAGTACATTTTACATATGTAAAATTTCATTGTAACATTTCCATGATGACAAAATTCATCATCCTGTTTCCTGAATGCTGACACGAGGTTTGCGTGTTGACTTCTCCCCATTATAACGCACTCCAGAGCTGATTTCATATTCCACGTCCAGCCTCCTGACATCAGCCACCTAGCACTAAAGACCATTATCTGACCAAACTACCCATTTTCTGAAGAAATTCCATGGGGAAGGACCGGAGGATGGCAAATCACAGAGAGAATGAGCTTCCACGCCAACTGCTCCAGCCATCTCGGCATGGGGATGTTTTGGGGCTGGAGCCAACTCCTCGCAGGCACACGGTCCTTTCACCACTCCAAGGCACGAGCAGATTGAGAAGCACAGCCCTTTCCCAGTCCCTTATATGGAACAGATTTCAGTAAAGGAGATAATCCAGCCCAAAGGGGTTATACAGATAATACCCAACAGGCATGATGGAAGCATTCTCTGCTGAAATCCCCTTATATGGCAGAGCTGGATAGACCCCAGTCTCCCAAATATCCGATGCATAAGACAAACTCTGCATGAGGTCATACTGGAGACAGACACAGTGCAGTGGCAGAGCACATCTTCCAACCACTCTATCTAAAGCTGGACCTCAGAGTGTTGCAGCCTCTCTGCCCCACCGGTTCCCCATGCACCGATGGCACACGGGTGGTTGGATGGTCATTGTGGTGCTGCAGAGCAGTAAATCCATTGCATGCATTTGCTACGGGGCAGCACCTAAAGTGAAAAGAGGTGAATCCCCTCCAAAACACAGTTGCAACCACGTTCTGGAGGGGATTCATCTCATTTCACTTCAGCTGTCTACTGTGCAGGCATCTGGAATGGGTCCAGCAAGATTATCAGAGGGCTGGAGCACCTCTCCTATGAAGACAGACTGAGAAAACTGGGGTTGTACAGCCTGGAGAAGGGAAGGCTCTGGGGAGACCTTCAAGCAGCCTTCCAGTATCTAAAGGGAGCTACAGGAGAGCTGGAGAGGGACTCTTTGTCAGGAAGTGTAGTGAAAGGACAAGAGGGAATGTTTTTGAACTGGAAGAGAGGAGATTGAGATTAGATATTAGGAAGAAATTCTTTCCTGTGAGGGTGGTGAGGCACTGGAACAGGTTGCTCAGAGAAGCTGTGGCTGCCCATCCCTGGAAGTGTTCAAGGCCAGGTTGGATGGGGCTTTGAGCAACCTGCTCTAGTGGGAGGTGTCCCTGCCCATGGCAGCGGGGTTGGAACTGGATGATATTTAAGGTCCCTTCCTACTCACCCTAAACTCCTGTTGAAGTCACCGGAGAGAGACAGGCCCTTGGTTTGGGTTGGAAGATCATTGAGTAGCAGCTTCTGGCACCATTTTTCTGCTCTGGGTTAGGCATTGGGACAGAGTTGGGCCATGGACACCATAAGGACCTTTGTTCCTTGCTGGCTGTGCCAGTTGGTGTCCCTACCAGACAGACATTTGCACTTGGTCAAACAAACCCAAGTTTGCCTATGAAAACTGGCACATCCTGAGATATCTTCTTCCCACCCCCACTTCCAAAACAATTACTCAACCGTTGTTGTTTTTTTTTTTTTTTCTTAAAAGTGTATTCTTTCATCTTCAAATAAATTGATGAAAAGCAGTGTAGGTACTACCAGAACAAAATGACATGTTGTTAAGGCATATGCAGAATGTTGTTTACACCTACAAAATCCCGTTCCTTGAAAGATTTTTTAATTTTTTTTTTTTTAATAAATATGAAGTATTTCTTCCAAGCCCAGAATTTATGACAAAATTCCAGTCCTGTCAGACTCAGCTCAGCAGAGCTATTTTACATTTCAAAACAGAAAAATATGAAGTGACTAGTTGCTACATTTTCTGCCACGCATGTCTTTTTGAACTTTATTATAATCACTGTGCAGCTGAAGAACAATTCTAAATAAATCTGACTTTGTAAAGCCTGTTGTGCTCTGGCCAAGGATGCTGTTCCCAAACCAGATCCAGAGGATCCAATGCCAAGTCACCTCCCACCAGGGGAAGAGGAGAGCAATGCACCTTTCTCTATGATCCCCATTCCTTCATCAGTATAACCTCCACCTTGTTTCTTATACATCGATGTGTATTGTCAGTTTGCTGTGGAGGGACATTTCAGCAGCTGGCAATTTTGGGGTGGGATCATGACTTGTATCCTCACCCATATGTTTTTGCAAAAAAAAAAGGTATCAGAAATAATATCAGGCTGGCATATTGCTAAACTCAGGTCTCCTCTGACAATGGAGACAGTCTCCTCTTGAGCCTTGGAAAAATTTATGCCAGTACTAAGTATTTTATGGGTTTTTTTCCATTTAATGATAGTTACCAGCATGGTGAATTTTGTAACATGAAAAACCTGAGCTGTTCTGAAGCTTCTAAAACTCCAAGACTGAATTTTTTCTTCTGGAGAACGCAGTGTAGTAGACAAAGAGCCAATCTCTTGTGACTCTGCTCCGTAGGGAAAAGTGGGATGGAAATGGGTAGCAACTTGCCTCCATCTGAGATTTCCGAAAGGGAAAAAAAATGTTTAAAAGTTTCAGAACAGCATCTTAACTAGTTTATCTTATTGCTTGCTAATTGCATAATTTACTGCTCAGGAACTGTGTGGTTTGCACACTCTCGTAGGAGTAGAGTATCCTCTGCTGTGGCTCCTGTACTTCAAATTGTTTATTTGTTATTGCATTAAGCAGGCAGTAGACTAAACCTGAATTAATCTAAGCAGCACAGTGGCCCATTTTACACCAAAAAAGTGGATGGTTCTTCATCCTCCTCCCTTTTAAGCAGTTTCAGTGCCAAAATGTGCCTCAATCACATTTAGGAGCTTGATCTTGTGTCGGGACTGGTCCTAAGTAAGATCCCAGGAGGTGCCCTACATCCCAGGGTGGGAGACCTGCTGTGCCACAACATACTGCATTCCTCCAAGCACTGTTTTGCATTAATTTTTAAAAGCTTAAGGGTTATACATGCTTGCAACTGAATAAACACACATGGAAATCACAGACACAGGCAACACTTGCTTGTCCATGCAATGGACATCTGGGTACCCCGTGTGAACAATTACATATTTAAAGTACATACAGTTGCATATTTACACGTTTGCGTGCATGCTAAACAGGTGCCTGACTCAAAAATGTATCTCCTCAGCTTTGTTCTTCTTATTTAGACGTTCTTCAATAATTTCACCTGCTAACAGATGCATCAGAAATACATGATGCTCTGTAATGGCTGCCTAGCAACTCAGTGGGATGAGCAAACTCAATTTCATTTAGGTGTTAAATAATCTGAAGTGCAGTGAATTTATCTTAAGCAAACATCAGAGGGCCTAATAACAGCAGCAGCAGCAAAACACAGCAGTGAGGATGCCCTAATATAATGGAACAAACTGATATTTGGTATTTTTGAAACTGCAGTTTGAGAATTTTCTTAAAAGCACGTATCTACTTAAATGACTGAATTGCTTTATGAGTTTTGCCGTGGTGAAGAAGGATGGATAAAGTAATGATTAGATCAATTTGGACCCTCTAGGTACGCTTATCTGCAGTTTCATGATAAACATCTGTCTAAATATCTGCAAATTTTGGTTGAAGTTTGGAGGATCTGAAATTGCTGCTTACCACAACAGCAGTTCTTAATTCAAAACATTTGCCTTCAACTTGTTAAACAGTTGATTTCAGATTGTTAATTTTATTTTGTAAGCAGTATAGAAATTTACCTAGGGAGAGAAAAGATAAAAAAAAAACCCAACACTGTTTTTACATGGGATGTGTTTGTGCTTCAGAGTCCTTCCTGGTATGGACAGAATCTGCCAGGTAGAGATGAGGGACAGGAATGTATGAAAATGGTACATAAAAGCTACACCCACGGCAGCCCATGAGCATTTCATGCTCCTGGATGGTTTAGTAACGCTGATTAAAATGACAGTGCAAGGAAGGAATCAAGACTGAGCTTTTCTAGAATACATATACAATGAAGATAGCAAATTCACCGCTTGTGAGGTTCGTGGGTGGTTGCTTCTGCTCCCAGTAAGAAGAGCAGTAATTTGCTTGGAGGTCACCGTTGTGCCAGGCAGTGGGGAATGCAAACTTAGGTGGCTGCTATCTTGGGACATAATCAGCTCCATTCAGCTTGAACTTAATGAAGTTGCTACAGCAACCTGAGATGCTTACTGTGTGGTCCTGTAGCGGCCAAGTTGCTTCCAAGGTGTGGAGAGCCAGAAGTGCTGCTGGAGAAATGCCGTTTGGAGGTGTCGTGGTCTAACCCCAGTGGGCAGCTCAGCCCCATGCAGCTGCTCTCACACTTCCCCCACCCTGGTGTGATGGGGGAGAAACTCAGGAGGGTAAGAGTGAGAAAACCTGTGGGCTGAGATAAAGGCAGTTTAATAGGTAAAGCAAAAGCTACATGCGCAAATGAACTAAAATAAGGAATCTGTTCATTGCTTCCCATCAGCAGGCAGATGCCCAGCCACCTCCAGGAAAGCAGGACTTGGGAAGACATAGACCATAACCCTGAATGTCCCCTTTTCCTTCTTCTTTCCCCACCTTTTATTGCCGAGTGTGACATCATATGGTGTGGGATATCCCTTTGGTCAGCTGGGATCAGCTGTCCCAGCTGTGTCCCCTCCCAATTCCTTGTCCACCTCCACCTGTGGTAGCCTGAGGAGCAGAAAAGGCCTTGGTGCTGTATGAGCTCTGCTCAGCAATAACTACAACATTGGTGGGTTATCAACACTGTTTTGGTCACGAGTCCAAAGCACAGCGCTGTACCAGTGAAGAAAATTAGCTCTATCCCAGCCAAAACCTACACCCAGGCACCAGTGACACTCTCTGGTCACGCATCAAAGCGATCCCCCTCAAAGTGTTGCACAATCATTAACACGGATGTTCCTTTATCTAATGGATTTGCTGTGAAGTTACACCGCAGCTTTGAGTTAGAAAAAACCTGAGCATTAGTTTTCATTTAATATTCTGCTTCTCCCTCAAAGTTTTTTCCTTTGGCAATAATGGAGAAAAATCAATTATTCACATAGATCTATTGGAAATCAACAGTAAAGCCTGGCATGTCCATATCATGGCACAATAACAGCACTTAAAAGAGTCCTTACAGAGACAGAATCCGTTTCAGACCTGTGGGGCAGATACCAGTCTCTGCTAATTGCAGAAAGCAAAAAAGCAAACGTTTGGCAAGTTTGCGTGTGTGTGTGAGAGGCAGATTTTCAACAACAGTCTTTAGATTACCCAAACAAATGTTTTCCTCAAAGAACAGGTCCTCCTAATTGCAGAATATCTGCTTTGTAGATGTGAGTGTTTGTGCCAAACTCCTCGCTAATCCTCTTCCCCTGTAAATGTACTGGCAGAGAATACAAGTCCATTAAGGTGCACATTTAATATTTACAGATCCCTACTGATCTATAAATGCCCTCCCATCTCTTTCTCCGTCACTCTAGCATTGCCTACCTGTCTGCCTCCCCGCGTCATACGTCATGCTGGAATATGCTTTTATTTGGGAGTACCTGCTGCTTTGGCTTTTTGCAGAGCCCCTACAACAGTTTTTATTGCTTTTAAAGCGCAGTAAAACACTGCATCCTCTCCCACTTAAGCTTCTGTTTGTCCATAGGAAAGTCATTTATCTTTAACTCTTTTCCAACCAAATGGAAACCTGGACTTTGTAACCTGCATAGGTCTGCTTGGAGGGTAGTCCTTGCTTTTCCTTTCCACTTACTACTGAAATAACAGCAAAATCTGCTGGCCAAGCCTCCTCTTTTATCAGAGGCAAAATTAACTTCTCCCTCATGTGTTTTGGATTCCAATCTAAATGTGGACTCTGGGAGCTTTTCTAGTTGATTTTGACCTTGAAATAGAATACATGTGTGTAGCTGAGCACGCCTGGCTGTAGGGTCTGCGCAGCTGAAAGACCTTCAGGAACAAAATTGTTAGTCACAGTCCACCCCCAGACTCTTTTACTTCTGTTTTATCTCACCCAGCAAGCCCCTGTTTCTTTTGTCTAAGAGATCTTCCTAATTGGTACCCTAATAAAATCCAGCTCAGAGATTTGAAACCAGTTTAGGGGATTTTTTGAGGGTGTATTCAGTTTAATGACAAGAGATACGACTTTTGACTTCATCCCCCCTCTTGGTCTCCCGTCAAAAGTACAGACACTCAGTTGAACATCTCGCAGGCTGCATTTAAGAGGCCCATTACAGAGCATCTTGCTATCAGGGAGGCAGTGTAGGTGTAGCCACCTGGGTGGAATGTTTTCTGAGTGACACATTGCTCAGAAAGAGGAGATGGGCAGCAAAGACCAGGTTGGGTGCAAGTCAAGGGTGGGGTGCTGGTCTGTGTTCCATCATGAGGTCTGGTTGGCAATATCCGTGCTGCAACTCATGTCCCCTTCATCCTACCCCCTTTCCTGTTCTCTCCAAGAGCTCTTATTTTATCTGGAGAAAGGAAAAAAGAGAAGAAAAAAAAAAGGTGCTTTTGTCCTGGAGTCCTTTGTCTCCTCTTCCTCAAATTCCTTGCTGCAGTTTGGGACTCTGACCCTTTCTGCAGTGAGAGCTGGTGATATCAGAGGTAGAGGACTGTGACCTTTAAGTGTGAACAAGTCAGAAGAGGAGATAAGTTATAAGAAAATTCCTACATGAAATAATTCAGTGACAAGGTGTTTTGAGGGACAAAATAGGGGCAAATATGTAGGCTGTAATTCAAAACTGAGGGGGAGCCCTAAATGATCCCCAAATTAGTATGTGATAAACTATAGAGTGGCTTCATAACCCAAGGATTTATTTTGTTATCCAAGCCCCTTGCTATTCCAGTGCATTTGGGGATATACAGGGCTGAAACAATAGCAGACTAGAAGCACTGTTTGAAAGGCATATGCTGTGGAAAGGGTGAAAATACAGTCAGTGAAGGAGAGAGGACAGAATTTATACAATCAGAACAATAAACGGGAGAGTGAATGGATTTGTTTCGCTGTTGCATTTTGCCTACACAGAGCATTAGATGGCTCCGAGTGTTACTAACACTGAAGACACATGTGGATCTGCACAGGACCGTCTCTACTGAGCCAGAAGACTAAGGCGGTGTGTGGATAACCTTGGATTTGGTGTTATATCAGATTTTAATTTTTTGGCTGTATCCCCTGTGCATACTTCAGAGCCAGATTCTTCGTGCTGGCAACCTGGATCAAAGGCAAAACTGATTTTTCATATATATAAAGAGTTAGATGAGCACAAGATCAGAGTCATCTTGTGACTGTGCTTTAGAAGTTCGGGAAAACGTAACTGTGGCTGAAGGAAGGGAGAAGGAAATGGCAACTCACCACCATTAAAGTGAATAATCAGCCCAAGTTTTGAAAGTGATTTTAGAAGGAACAGAGTCAGGCAGTAGATCAGTAAGGATTTTTTTTTTTTTTAATGTCCTCATCTGAAGGATAAGCCTTGATTTAATCAGAAAATCAAAAGCTAGGAGCTGCTCTTCTTTTAGGTAAGGAAATAGGACACAGAAAATGAGTGTTCAGCTCCTGCCTTGGCCAGGCATCAGTGCATGCTCTTGAGTAAGTCACAGAGGTTTTGTATTGAAAATGCATTTTTAAGCCTGTCCTTTTGGTTAAATTGTCTAGTCATCTACAGGGGCTGAAGAGGGGAAACCTTAACATGGGCTAGCACTGAACTTGGGGCTCTCCCTGTGACTGGAAGAGGCCCTGTTTCTGCCCTCAAGCCCACCACATGGAGGGAACAGCACCTCTCAGGGCTGCAGAGCTAAAGCAATGCTGTCTAAAAAAGGCTTACATAATGTTTTGTGGCTGAAACCCTTTGCAGAAAGCCTTATGGAGAAAATATGAAATTTTTATTTTTTGATAAATAAGTCTTGCATGACAGAAACATAAAAATCCCTATTTTGCTCCAAACCAGAGATCATTCTTGCTGAGGGTCCCACCTTTGCTCCTGAGCATGAGCAGGGTGAGCAGAGAGGGTCAGAGTCCTGTGGCACCCAGCAGACTCTCAGAATTGCTCAGCAATCCTTGGAGGACTTCTCAGGCAGCAGTTTGCACTGTTGCCTTTTGAAACCATGTAAAAGCCCATAATATCTGCAGTATCCCACGGTCCAAGCTCTGAAACTGAAGTGCATGAAGATTGCAGAATATCTCATTTTATTTCTTTCCCACCTGCCACTTGATGGTTTATTTGACACTTCCCTAGTCCTTGGATCAGAGGAGCCAGAGTCTCCTTCCCTATTCATTTTTTCCAGGCCAGTCATGATTTTATACCCCTCTATCACATCCTCCTTCAGTTTATCTGCCCTGCAGGCAGAAGAGTCCCAGTCTATTAAATCCTTCCCCACATGAAAGCTGTCTCGTACCTTTGATCCTGCCTGTCAACCTTCCCTGCACCAACTCATCAGCATCTTTTGGGCAAGGAGAAGCTGGGAACCAGGCATGATGGAGACTCACGCCATATTTATGGAGCAGCACATTGATGTCTCTCCTAGTAACGCCCAAGAGTTTGTTTTTCTGCCCACAACTGCCCTATTAGCTGACATTTTCTTAGAATACCCGTTCCAGCTCCAAGATTTCTTTCCTGAGAAATGACAGTCATTTCTCTGAAATAGAAGCTTTTTCCCCACCTCTCTCTGAAACTGGCTGCATGGTGGTGGCACAAGCCAGATTCCCAGCTCGCTGGGAAGAGGATTAGAGACTTCAGCTGTAACAGCAAAGCTACACACATGGGGAGAAAATGATGTTTGCTCTGGATTCAAAAAGCACATAAATCAGCAATCAAAACCACTGCTACTGATGGACATCAGAGACGTGAATGAAAAGATAACTTCATGTAGACCTTTATTCCAGAGTTGGGTCTGCATAGGTGGGAACCAGACCTGATGGGCCCTGGTTGCTCCCCTTCCAGCAAAGGACCTGGGGCATTTATTGCTATTTTTAGCTTGTTTGGTGAGGAGGACTTGCAGAAATAGTGCCTAACTCGAGAGCCTCCACAGGGTTTCTCTAGTGCTACTAGTGTCTGGAATTCAAACTGCGGGGGTCTGTGAGCAGCCTGGGTGCCAAGCACTTTTCACCACCCTGTGCAGGATTGAAAAACACTGGCTTCTTGTAGAAAATACTTTCCCTTCCTGTAGGACATGGGTTACCAGAAACCTCTAGGACTGTCAGCAGTTGGTAGCTAGAGCAGCAGCCAGTCTGATTTCTTCTTGGAGTTTACATGAGCTCTGGAAGTGTTATAAAATGCTTAAGTTATGTACATAAATCTCTTTCCTATATGTTGCTTGGTCTCAACTGTGTAGTGAAAATATTGTAAGTCTGTGCTTCTACAGCATCTTTCACATGAAGATATCAGAAGTGCTTTATAAACATTAACTAATTAATCCATTAAACCACACAACATGCCACTGAGTGTGTAAGGATTTATAGGGCTGTATACAGTAAGAAGATTAAGTTTTACTTGTAATAGATTTCTTTTTTTTCGTCTGAAAAAATTGAAAAATAAATCCAGAAATTATTTTTCTATGTAAATGATTTAAACATGGAGTAAAGCAGGATCATGTCAGCAAATCGGAGACAGGCAGGCTGTGGGTGGGTTGTCCTGGGAGCACAGCAGTGAGCGCCCTGCTGGGAGGTTGCTCAGCATTTCCCCCCTCCTGTACATCAACGGAAAGTAGGCACAGCTCGATGTCGATCGCCCCAGCTTTAGAATAGCTCCTACCCACTGACACTTAAAAGTGCCTAAGCTTTGAAGAACACAGATGCCCACACCAAAGGCCTCTGGCACCTTTCCCACACCCATCACGTTAAACACATCTCTGCTGGAGCAATATAAATGCTCATAAGCTGATGTCGCATATATTCATGCCTAAATTGCATCCGACAGCCTGGAGGAAAAGGTAAGGGAGGATGGGGCTGACCATCATCCCCAGGAGGATGAGGTGCACCCTGGGGCTCAGGAGGGGACAAATCCCACTCTTTCCAGAGGATGCCACAAGAGCAGCAGCGGTGGGTTTCGACAGACACCACCATGTCAGCAGACCCAGATCAACAGCTCGCTCGCAGCTTTTGGGTTCTCAGCCACTTCAGTATCGCCCCGAGGCACGAAAGCTGTTCGTTATCGCGTCTGCCTGTCATCTGGTCTGAATCAGGGTGTCAGGGCTGATGGCCGGGAAACTTTGGAAAGTTTTTCGGCTCACAGATAAACAGCAGCGAGCGTTCTCAGGACAACACATTCTGGAGCCCCAATCTTATCAGGGCACTTAGGACGCAGCCTGTATACACGTTTCAGGCCAGACAGCCGGCACGCACGAACAGCTATGAAGACTGCATCCATGGACGCAGGTTTTGCTTCCTTTCTTTCTTTTGCTTCTGTCCTGATAGAACAGGGAATGCTCTCCAGGGCTGGCAGGAGAGTGCTGGTTAAAGCCAGCTTTGCAGAGGTTGACGGAAAACCTAATAGCCCTGAGTGCCTTTACAGATCGCTATATCGTCTCGTGGGAATGGTGGTAGAGAAAAGCAATCCAGGTCAGGCATTCAGATGTGAGGAGGGAATTTTAAGACAGTTTTGGGTCCTGCACACAGCTTAAAGGGAATGTTGCATGGCATCCGGAGAAGCAGCTTGCTGCCTTGCTGGTGTGCAGCTCCCGTTCACCCTGTATTGCCCAGGTCATGGTAGACCAAGCTGGCAGAGTGAGGGTGGCCATGGGGCTGCTGTAATTGTTTGACTCAACTTTGTCAAAGAAAACTCAAATCTGCCTGCAATGTATTTTATAAACTTAGCCTCAGTCCTTGCTTAGCATTCACATGAGGCTGTTTGTGTAGTTTGTAAATACTCATCCCACTGCTGTGACTCTGAGAGCTCAAAAACACAGGAAACAAAAATCAGCTCTTATTTAAAAAAAAAAAAAAATCAGCAGGATCAAGCCTCTTTTCATGGCTTTTGTTTGGGTAAGGTCAGGGAGTTATAATTGAAATATGTGCATTACGAAAAATGGAGTTGGAAAAATCAATGTGTTTCACACCCACGTGTATGGTGTTACCTAAAACACCTCCTCCTCCTTCCTGTCTCTGCCTGGAGACTTCCCTGCTGCTCAGTTCCTGCTAGCGGATCTCTGTGATCTTCCTCCATCAAAACGAGCTCCCCCGCTAAATTCATTACAGCCAGAGGACGTGATGGATATGAGCCCACACATCAGCTCCGTCTTCATGTTGAAGTCAAATATGAACTTTGGGTGAACTCCCACATACAGTGTGAGAGAAAGAAGATGATGCCTGATCCCAGACTTCTCTTTTCTCCCCTCTCTTCTGCAGTTTGGACAGGACTCTGTCACAATCAGGTCTGTTCATCCATGCCCCACCACCTCTTCCCTGCTGCTTCAGGATTGGGTTGTGGCCAAGATAGGTTGAGCAAGAAACACGATGGGCTTTAGACAGCTTGCCAGCAACCAACCTTAGACTTTCAAGGAGGCAACAATACAGTCAAAGCCTATTTGCTTTCCAAGCAGAAAGGGAAGGATTGCAAGGGTAAAGGCTGCATCTTCTGTTGCTCTTCAACACCTTCCCTGCATTGTTCTCCCTGAAGGCAAATTGAATTTTTAGTGCCTGTATGTAATTTTGGTGCTGCAAATGCTTTCCCTGATGCTGCTTTGCTGCTGCGGGTAATCAGTGTTTGCCAAGCTGTTCTTGGGGCATCTCTGGATGTGGGAATGGACCAGCTGCTGAACGAAAGCTGAGAGTCAAACAAAGAGTCATCATAGATAAACCACTGCATTTTAAGGTGATGTTTGTGTTCTGTTTTGAGTTGGATGTAGGTATGACAGCACAGTCCCTCCAGCAGTGCTGTACTGTTTCTGGGTATTAAAGGTGCTGCTGGGGATGCATCTTTTTAACCAGGAAGCCAAGCATAAAACCGCACTGACTTTTATTGACAGCTCTTGATTTAGCCACAATTTCCTTATATTTTTCCTTTATTACTTATATTAAGGCATAGTAGAATTTACAGGTCCATTTATCCTAACCAGAGCAATCCCCTTGCCTACCAGCCTTTACAAGCTAAGAATCAGATTCTGTCAAAACTTGTTCCTCAGTACCTAACGTAAGGGCAGATATAGGTGGGAAAAAATGTAACTTTTTTCCTTCACTTGCCTTTTCTTCCCAGCATACCTATGTAAGCCTAGCCCATAAGCCTATCTTGTCATCCTACATAAGTCACTCTAATCCTATTTTTAACCCTTCTGTCTTCTTCTTTCTCTTGCTTCGTCATCTACTGTCTCTCTTTCCCTTCCTTTTAATTGTTTGTAGAAACCAACACATGCCAGGAAGTCTCCAAGGTCATAAGGACTAGCTCTTGCTATGGCCAAGGCCACCTCTGGAGGTCTCGTCTCTGGGGTCTGCAAGTCTCTTCTGCCCAGTGGTGGAAAAGTTCTGGGATGTTGTTGTCAGGTCTTGGATGGCTCAAGGGTTCCTAGTTTCATTTCACCATCAGAGAGATGGGTATGTTCTTGCAAGAGATGGGCTCTTCACAGCTCTTCACAGCATTTTCTATTGCTTGTTTTTGATCTTTATCACACCAAGGATCTTGCACCAGGAGAAGAGAGCTGAGTACCACCCTGAGGCTTTTTTTATAAAACTTGACATCTTCATCCCAAGTTTCCAGTAATATCTGATAGGAGAACACACTTAAGATATACATCTGGCTGAGGCTTATCTGGGCAAAGATTATGTTTACAGAGAGTGAGTGAAGAATACAGGGATTTAAAACCTTTTCTTCTGTTAAAAATTAGTTTAAACTTTACATAATCTGAAAAAGCAGAATGACAAACTTAATTCAACATTCAATGAAGTTGTTTAAAAAATTTCTTCCTGGGGTATGAGCCGACCTTTTCCCAAATAACAAAATGCCAGTGGCTTCTGTCAGAGGCGCTCTCAAAAATGGCAGTTAGGTGTTTTTATGCCATCTCTCCCCACATCTCCTATAGGAGCTGGTTTTCTCAAGGCCTGATTGTATTTATCCTTATAAAAACCCTGAAGGGAGCAGAGATGCAATCATTCCTACTTTACCTGTTGGGAACCAAGACCCAGAAGAATAAATCTTGGATTTTGAAGTTGCCATGGTGCAGTTTAGCTGGGCAGATTACAAACTGTGGGCATGAGTCCAGCCGTGAGACTCTCATGTCTTTGGGCATGAACATATGGACAAGTTGTCCATAGGGTGGCCGTGGTGAATTAGCACATTTCAAGGATGTAGTACAGATGTCGAGTCTGTCACTGTATCTTTGGAGTCTCTAAGAGCACAATGAGGTGGACAGAGCCAGGGTGAGACTCTTCAGACAAGGGACCTCAGCTGAACTCTTGCTCCGGGCTGTCTTTAAGTTAATGGAGAGAAATAGGTGTCTCTACAGAGTGATTTGTCTTCTCCTAATATGGCTGTCTGTGAGGAATTGCTCTCTGAAATTGCCTGTTTCTACTGACTCCCACTGGAGCTGAGGATTTCTATCACAGGCTGAGACATGCAGTTTTAGGTGAGAAACTCAGAGTAAGGAATTAAAGCAGATTGTGCCCAGTGCCACCTAACCACTGCAGGAACCTTTCCTATGGCTTTGTATTATTCAGGGCACATCTTCCCCATATCTCAAAGCAGCTGGTAAAGTTTGAGTGCTCTAAATCCCACTTTCATGGCTAAACCAAATTATACTTCACAGGGAAGACAACAAGCAGATCTGCAAAGGGTTTACTTGCCTTCCAGAGGGTTTGCTCCAACCGTTAGTCCTTGTTGCCAAGTAAGCTGGCAGAGTGAGAGAGAGAACTCCTCAATGTAAAATATTATGGATTTACATTGACAAAAAATCTCAGTCATGAATAAACCACAGAAGGAGAAGAGACTACATTGCAGTGATGTAATCCATGGGCAGAATAACAGCGAGCATCCCTGAAGGTGAGCACTCAGCTATTCAGCCTTAAAAACAGCAGTAAAGAGAAACACAATCCATGTCTGAATTTTCTAATTCTCCTTAAAGTTTAGATTTTTCATACTTTAATTTCATGAAGACAGTTAAGTGCTTTCCAGCAGGAGCTGTGGCAAGCAGGCAAAATCTTCCAGCTTACAAACACCAGAGTGTTTGTATTCATTGTAGGATTAGAGGGAAAAAAAAGTCCGAGACTCAATCAGCGCAGTTGGACTCCCTGTCCTGCATCCAAGGATGAGCATTACACACCACATTTCCAGAACTTCCCCTCCCCATTTGGTAGCCCTGTATATCACAAACACAATCAAAGCAAGATATCTCCTCACTCAGCACAGCCTTCCTTGCTTAATTGACCCTTTCCTTAATACGTAGCACCCGGTGATGTTTCTTGGGTGGACAGCTGTGTGCAGCTGCTGCAGGGAGCACTAGCTCTTGGCTGACATCCAGAAATGAGATGTCACAGATGAGTTGCTGGGCCAGTCTGCAGCACCCACACCCTGCAGAGAACAGATTGTCTGGGCACCAAGGGCATTTTTGGGATTAGAAGGGCTCCTTCTCCCCCACTCATGGGTGGGCAGGGCAGTGCAGTGCAGCTGGGAGCCAGGGGACACATCCCCTAAGGCGGAGTGGGGAGGATGAGAAGAGCTTCCAGCCCATGCAAGAAAGAACCCTCCTTTGGCAGCCATCATCTAGCGAGGCTCTATCAGACAAAGCGGCACCAAGAGTTACTGTGCCTTGGATCATCTTCGTAGCCAGAGGGAACTCATAATGCTCACTTGCTCTAATTAGGATCTAAATCACCGTTCCTATAATTATGGATTCTGCAAGAGGCAATTCTCATCTCTTGAGCAGTTGTCCAAATTCTGGACAACTTGACTTACACTCAAGCATTATATGGTGGTCTGGAGACAGAATATAGAAAGAGGGACCCAAGAGATTACTGCTTGTATCTGCTTTTCTATTACCAACATGAAAAATGCTGCTATAATATTCCCAAACAGCATCTCCTTCAAGCACACATTACTGTCCAAATAATATTATTCTGTAGTACCCCTTTCCCTGTGCTATAACCTCTGTTCTCTTGAGAATTGTTTAATTTTTAGCAGAAAAATAGTCATATGTTGAAATAAGTCAGCAAGAACACCCTCTCTGAAGTGGTAGTCCAAATACTAGAATAAGTAGCCACTGGCCCTGAGAGGAATGACATCAATGGGAGGGGAAGTCCTTCTTTTTTCATACAGTGTAGATAGTAGGTTTCTGGATGAAGAGATCCTGACTTCTGTCTTGCACACGTGCACTGAATTTTCTCACACTGAATGGTTAACAGCTTCTTCATCTCTGCTAGGCAGGACACCTTTCCTAACGCTTTGATTCTGTGAAATACGACAAATATGGGTCAGTGGCTTTTGGAGAGGTAAAACTCCAGAGCAATTCTGATCTGACGCTGAGATAATTCCAGTGCATGAGAAGTGAGAGCAGCTGTGGCTGCTTCCACATCCACAAGCAATGCGGTTTGCTCATTGCCAGTGATCCTTAATCCTCTTTGAACTCCTGACTTTACATATCAGATGGTTGCTCCATGGAGTAATATCTGTGTATTATTGCCCATTCACTGTAAGCACTATCCAAGGCGGTACAAAGTCAGGAAATGTATTCTCAGGAGCCACAGGCACAAAGGTTACTGGATGCAAATTGTATTTGCATTGGCACAACTATCTGACATGTTTGTAAAACCGGGAGCAGGGTATCAAGTGTTAAAATGGGAAAAATTCCCTCTGTATCCTGTGAAAATGCTGGCAGCCCAAGGGCAGAGAGTGCCCGCGGGTGTGGTAATTCAGTATGGGCACTGCTTACTAAAGAAAGTAATCATTTCAGCTGCCAAATAAAGGAATAAAACTATTCCAGCGGGCAAAATGGAGTCTCTCTTAATCTGGGGAGAGGTGATAGAAGCCTTTAGGTCTGCATGAGAGCCATGGACGAAGAAGCACGCTCTGTTAGAGCTTGCTCTTCAAATTACTTATTTCACAACAGTCTGTGTTTTCCTTAAAGCCTTGGCTTTGGGAGTCTAGTGATTATGTGTTTTAAACATTATTATAGGGACGTTTTTTAAAAAACAACTTTTTTGTCTTACAGCGGAGAAAAAGTCCATCATGTTGCATCCTGAAAATACGACATGCAGATGCTGAGAAGTCAGAAGCAAAAAACAAAAAAAGGGGGAGGCTGAACTTTTTCTTGATTTTTTTTTTACATACTGTTTCCTTCTCCCACATTGCTATTGGGGAAAGAAGAGAGAAAAAAGGGGTAGCCACTCAATTTGGGAGCATTTGTGTTAGTGGTTTAGGCAGCCAAGGGGACTGTGCTCCCACAGAGACGGATTCTACTTCAGATCGGAGTCACTCACTGTTGGGCAGAAGGGTATTTCTGCACATATATATTACCCAGAGGTTAAGAATACTTTTTTTATTTCTTTTATTTTTTTTTCCCTAGAAGATACTTAGTGATTTTTTACCCTTTCAAAAAGTTTATTTTGTTCAGTTTGATTTGGATTTGGGTTGTGGGTTTTTTTTTTGTTTTGGTTTGTTGTGGTTTTTTTAATAAAATATTTTGCTTTCCTTACAAGATTGAGAATTGTTAATCGCAAGAAAACATTTCTCACAAATGGTGGCTTCACTGCAAAGTCAATTTCTTGGTGAAAAGGGATTTTGACAGAGGAACAGTTCTCAGCTCTCCATTCCCCCTCTTTTGCACTGGCACTAGGGCTATGTGGTCAGAAATGTGTCAGCCCCGTCAGCTGCATCCCAAGGCAAACCTGCCTTGGATGTGCATTAGCCTTGGGTGCAAGGTGATTTTAGTCCAGTGAGAGTACATATGGTAAAATTAATCTCCATACTTTAGGTTGCCAGTGCTTTTAGGGGTGCTGTATTGTAGGGTATCCACCAGGATCCCTAAGCAGTCCTTGTCAGGCAATGTCTCCAGGAGTCTTCCTTCAAGTCTACTTGAAGTCTACAGCCTCAATTGCAGAAGGATGGCCGTTGACCACCGGATTTCTCATGGAAGGCTGTTTACCTTGTTTGCTTGTATTTAGGTCAGCCTGATGTACAATATCAAAGTTGAGTCTTCCACAGCAAGATGTAGGGCTCCAACCTTGTGCCCTTGCCCCACTGGTCAAGTCTATCCAAAGGAAAAGGTTGAGAGCAAAGAAGGCTGTTTCTCCCACCAAATCAGCTGCAGAAAGCAAATGGAGAAGGGTTATGAGAGCCAAGGTGGTCCTGACTGTAAGCCGCTTGTCCTGTTAGGTGAATAATATACCACTGCTAAAACCTTCTCACAACCTTGTTACTAATGACTCCTGAATTTCGTGCATGCACCAAATGGACTGAGCCCATACTTGGGAGCCTGATGATAGATGACACTAAGGAATAGCTACATATCCACATCTCACAGAACGCATTTGCTTTAACAAGGCCGGTAGAGCATGCGGGCCCAAATCTGTCCTGAAGCACTCTCACTGCAGCTGACTTTTGACTGGAATGGAGATGACCCTTGGAATCAGAGACAGAATAAGCTCTTCCCTCAGTTGTATCTATAGAAATCCAAATCCAGGACACTTCCTTGAATTTCTACCCATGAATCTCATCCCTTTAAACCCACTAAAAACTGGCAAAGCCTTGGGAGAAGCAACCTGAAGGACTTGGTCAAATTTTACTTAGGGAGGAGAAACAAGAGGGATTTCACTAGCTAGGAACCAAGTGTATATGGTATACGCCAGAACAACATAGTTGCCATACTTCAACTCAGATTTAGAGATACTGTTTTGCCCTGAATTCTGCTTACTCCTATTTTCCCCAAATAATAGAAAAATATGAAGTTTACAAAGGATTAAGGCAGTTTCCTGGAATACATCAGCTCCTGTCCTCATTTTCTATGCAGTCACAGTGTCAGTCACTGAACATCATTTTCAGGCAGGTATGATCCCAGCAATGATCCCAGCAGCAAGAAAAATGATGATTTTCTACACTTTTAAAGCCCATTTCTGGAGCTTACAATCCATGCTGGGGCAAGTGACAAAATTAAAATGTGAATTTGCTATTCAGATTACAGGGATGTTCAGCTCCACACAAGTTAAATGTCAAGGCAATGCAATAAAGGGGTACAAAGCCGGAGGCAGTAAAACTGTAACTCATTACCATCATTATTCACCAGCAGCGTATCCCAGTGATGTCCTTGCAGAGCAGGTCACATACAGAGGTAGAGAAGATCCCTTTCATTAATGGAACAGATATTAAAAAATGAAAAGATGCTGGAAGTGCCAGGGCAAAGGTAACTGGAGGTTGCCTCACGTCGTGATACATCCTAGGGACACTCATGTTTATGAAACAGCCAGGTTGGTTTCTACCCTCAGAAGAGCATGTGTCTGTTTTTCTTACAGGACAAATCACAGGAAAAAGCACTTATGGATAACATACATGGAGAAAGGACTCACTTGGAAGCCACAGGCATGGAGCTCTTGCTATGGGCTAAGTCAAAAAGGTATACTGTGGTCTGCCCCAGCTATGATTTATTTCTGTGCCAGGGTCTAAATCAACCTCTAAAAGATGCTCTGAATCAGATTATCTTTCCTGAAAGAGCTTTCTCAATATTGTTAGGGATTTTGTTTTCCCAAATAGGAAAAACATATTTCAGACCTTTCTTAAATTGTCTTTGGGCATACCCTGTTGAATGGGTTCTCTGACAGGGCTGATATTGCAGTTATGGCATGCGTTGTGCAGTAGCCCTTCCTAGTCATTCCTGATATGCTGGGCAGGAGGGGTAGGAGGAAGCTGTCAGTGGTGGTGTGCAGCAGCATAACCCAGCTCCCTGGCTGCCAGCCAGGGTGGATAATAGACATTTATTTGGTAGGTGTTCCTCTGACAGACCCCAGAGAAACTTCCCAGTGTGTTTGTGGCACTGGAGCAGCAGTTTGCACCACCTCCACTGTCCATAGGTACTGCCAAACCCCTCTTGCAACACCCTGCTGCCCCCTCACTTTGGAGGACAGACCTCCAGGTCTCAAACACTGAACAATGAGGCTCTAACCAGCCATTCCTCTTCTCCAGAAAGGGCAGTCCTTCTTGCATCTCCTCAGGTGGTCCTTGCTTGGAGATGTGGACTCCAACCAGAGCACGGATGAGTTTACCAAGCACTGCAGATTTATTGCCTGAACATGTTGCATGCCAAAACCCATTCCTGCTGAATTTAACAGGCATTGGCTTAAAAGGACTAAAACTTGGCCTTTCTAGCTCTTTGGTAAATTTCAACAGGAAAATTCAGCTGATAGTAAGTTATAGCACACCTTCTCTGCATGGATTGCTCCTGCACAGGGAAGAATCCCTCTTCCACAGGTTCCTCGGGGCACACCAAATCACATCAAGCTCTCAGACCTCATCTCCAAGCTACTACCAGGTTCCTCCTCCTCTCAGAGATCCAAGGGTCAGCTGTGTTCTCAGGGCATTGTGGAGCTGATGTGATAAGGGTGATGTTCACACACGCATGAGGAAGACCTGCAGTGGATACCAAGCCCATTTTCAGAAGGGGCATAACCAAGGCCAGGCTGGTTGGGGCTTTGAGCAATCTGCTCTAGTGGGAAGTGCCCCTGCCCATGGCAGGGGGGTTGGAACTCAATGATCTCTAAAGTTCCTTCCATCTCTAACCACTCTATGATTCTATGATAACCCAGGAGCTGGTGGCCACCTCAAACCTAAATGTCTTCTGCTCAGAGAATCTTTCGCCTTGACATTTCCACAGCAGGAGGTACCCAAACCCTGCATTTGGTGTTCCCAAAACACACTTGAGAAAGCCCAGTGCTGGTGTTGTTGGGGTAGCTCTGTGTGGGTGAAAGCCACTGTGCTGATAACGGTTAATTAGTTTACAGAGTATCTCCAGCATGATAGCAGCAGCTGCAGCCAATCCAAGGGAAATGCCCCAGCCACAAAATGAGTCATCAGAATTGCTGATCCTGTGGTATTAGTGATCTGAGGAGGAAATGATGGAAGAGACACAGGCTTTTGCTTGGCCAGAGTTGTGGGGGGTGTCTCCCCTCAACATAAAACTCAAATACAGGAACTGTAGAGGCTCTGCATGTGGTAAGTTTGGGAGGAGTGGCTGTAAACACTATTTTTGTTGCTTTGTCTTGGTTTCTCGAGCTTCTGTCAGATTCAAGAGAGAGTTTTGTGAGGGAAAGGATTGATTTGGGGTGGTGAGTTGTCCAGGGAATGTCCAGACCCAAAGTCTAGGGAAGGTAGATCTGGATGTTGACCATAACTGGGGTCTTAACTACAGATCTTGTGATACCTTGTGCTGTTCCCTGACTTCATATACAGTTTCAAAAGGACCATTGCAATTCCTAACCTCTCCTCTAACATCCAGGGCTCTGTTTCTGCATTTCAATGACTGCCTTAGGTGCCACTGTTAAGTTTTGAATCCTTCTTAAACACATTTTTCCTTCAGGAAGCTGATACATGTAGAACTGTCAGAACAGGCACTCTTTTCCCACAGGTCACGCTAATGAGAATCTCTGAAATACCTTTAGCATTGAGCCATCCCAGAAGTTGACTTGCCACGTTAAATAGTATCATTTTCCTCAGTAGAGACAGATGAGAGCCAGGCCAGTGCATAACATTCAAGTTAATGGATTTGATCTTCAGCTGATCTTCAAGACACCCCTAATAGCCCATGGAGCAATGCTCTGGGATGCATGCTTCAGAGATGCTGTACCCTCTTCTGTAATACAAAATATTCCCAGGGTACTTCTTGGGTAAAGCTTAGCACTTCAGGGAATACCTGCATGGTGTGATCCTACCATGGCTTTCACTTTCACCAGGTGTGGTGCCTATTTGACAATTTATTTTATGAAAAGCCTCAATCATTTCAAATCTTAGGGTGCCGTAGTAAATTACTAGGTGGTGGGTTTTTTTTTCCTTTTTTCTTTTCTATGGATAATTAAACTTTGCGTTATTCAAACCCTTTCAAAGAACAGCTGGCAGAAAATAAACCTTCAAACTCCAAGAAATGAAGGAAAGGTTGCTTTTACAGAGACATCTAAACTACATACACTTTAAAAACAGAGCACTGGAACCAGCAAAAGGGGACATTTAAATAAGGGTCCCTTGTTCTGTGGTTGCCAACAAAGACATTACTGTTACTGGACAGTGTTGTGAAGCCCTTTTTTATCTCAATATAAACAGCCTTTTGAAATCCAAAGAAGGTTTTTAAAGGTTGTTAAGTCAAGGTAAGAGAAAAATTGTAGCTACATTACATTAAAAGCTGCTCAATGAGCCAAGGGGAATGTCTCATGATTTTGGCTGTATTTGCTTCTTCCATCCTTACTGTTCATTTCTGGCTTTGGATGCTGTTCCTGCCAGGTGCATCTGCTAGCAAGAAACAAACAGAAAGGGCTTCCCCTCCTGCAGTGTCCCCTAAGTATACCTTGTCCTCTTACTATTTAAGGGGCAACATCACCGTTTTCAGCTAATTCCTGCGTTTTAAGACACACTGGTGGTGTTCACATCAAGCTGGAGGGGGTGTGTTAGGCATAGGTGCTTTTTTGTAGAAAGGATTCTCCAGCCTTGTGAGGCTCTGACCCTTTCCATAGTAGTATCCCACAACTGACTCATTACAACAGGTAAGGAGCATGGAATAGGTATTCTGTCACACAGCCCAGCTTGATTTAGTTAGTGGCATTTTTAATTAAGCTTTGCCATTAAAATTGTAGTAGGAGGAGGATTATATAAAGACTAGTTAATGAAGATTTCCTTGGCATCAAAATAGAAAGGTGTGACTTCAGCTTAATTACTTAGACCAACAGAGGTGGAACGTGGATGTATCTGAGAACTGATTGCAAGCAGCGTTCATAATTCAACCACCAAATTAAGGCTGCAAACAAAGGCATTTGCCCAATGCCCCATGGCTGTCCCGCAGTGCTTACTGGCATGGTGGCCTGTACGATCTGATGACAACTGAGATACATCTCTGGGGACATTTTTACTGTTTACATTAAACAATTGATTAGACACACAATTATGCTGTGATAATTGCTAGGCAGGAAGAGAGACTTCTGCACTAAGCAGGCAGGTAATAGGACATACTGTAACGTTAGATTTCCTTGAAATTCTCAAGCCAAGGTCCAGATTTAGGAGTTACCCAAACCTTGCTCACACGGAGCTGGGAAATTTGAACCTCATGGATCATGACTAGAGTTTGTTATCTCTGTCTGAGGCCCCCGTTGCAGAAAAGGAGGAGTTATTGAAGTTCTCTCTTCCTGGTTCTCTTTCCAGAAAGGGGACATTTGTCTGGTTTGTGAGTCATTGCACGCTTGGAAGTGATGTCTGATTTGCCTGCTCATTGCCAGACACATCCCCAAGCTCATCATTTTCTACCAGGAGGCAGAGCAGCCATTAAAACCAGCAGTGAAAGAAGAAAATCACATGCGCAATTTGCTGCCTGTGCCTCTCCCCTGGGACTCCAGGGCTTAATGCAATTTGGTGTATCCCAGCTAGTGGTGCTTGGCTGCTTTTAATTAAAAAAAAATTAAAGGATTTATGTTGGGATTAAATGGGATAATTATTGATTGATCTCTGCCTTCTAAATTGAAAAGCATTTGGATTAATCAGCTTTTAAGTAGGAAATCACTCGGCTCTGGACAGGATGCCAGCATCAGAACCTGCACTTTGCCTCTAGCAGGGCTTTATTTTGTCCTCTTCCCCCAGACCCAATGGGAAATATTTTCCTTTCTTCTCTTTTTCTTGATTTATACTCCCCGATCAGAAGAAAATGGCTTTCATTGAGAGAGACTCTAGGTCACAAGTGTTAAGATCATCCTACCTTTGCAAGTTGCTTTGCGTTACCCACAGGGAACATCTGCCAGCCTCTGTAGCATCCCAGTGCATCTGGCCAGGAGGTCCCCATCCCCAGAAACCCTTGTACTGGGGACTGGGCAATTCATCTCCCAGACAAGTCATCACTAGAATATTCCATGAATGGAAAGAACAGGTTTGTACCAACATCAGTGATGGCAGATCTGTCTTGTAGATCAAGCAAAGCACAGCCAATTAGTCAGCTCAACAAAGAGGAGGTACTTGTAAATAAAATGGTGTGAGGCTTGCTCATGGTTTAGTTTTGGGCTGTGTATATCACCCTGCCTACACAAGCGGTTGGAAATTAGGTTAAGCAGGTGAGGAAGGTGGGAGGACAATACAAACTAAAAATAATAATAGCATACTCAGAATAATACTATTCTCCATCCCCAGCTGCAGAAGTAGGCTGCTGAACTAAGCACTGTGTGTTCACATTTCTGCATCTATTCTGGAGCAGAAATAGTGTAGTTGTGTGACCCTCATCTCCATTTGGATTATTCCACCTGCATGAAAACAAAAGTTGTGTTAACTCCCAGGAAATGTCAAATGGTGAATGTGGAAGAAAAGATTTGCAATTTCAGAAAAAATATTATTTAAAAAAAAACAACAGAGTTTCAACGGGATTTTTCAGCCTCTGAATAAAATTCTTAGTTCCAATGAATCATGTTTCCAATGCTAGAACTTAGAAGCAAGTTTTTACTTTACCCTTTGTGATTGAGGAGAGTAACGCCCACATCACGGTCTTTGTTTTCTAATTTATCTAGTGTTGGGAATTTTTCCTGTTGTATTTTAAAAGGTTCCTCCTTCCCCTAAAAGAAGAATTCCCTTTCAAAACATTTTCTTTTCTTCAGATTTCCCATCAGAAGAATGGGATACCCATCCAGAGAGAATACGCTTTTCTAGGAAGCATTTTTGCTGAAGTACTCCAGTTACTGCCATCCTGATCTAGCATTGACTCACGCACGAACCTCCCCCACAGCTAATCTACCGGAGGTAGGTGACCTGGCAGCATGAGGGCAGATTACATCCCTCTGCAGATGTAAAGTAATTCATAGTTGAAAGGATGATTTGAGTTTCTCACACAGTAGTCAGCTCTAAATTAATTGGAACAAAAGCTCTTTCTTCAGCTCCCTGAAAGCTGCTCCTCCACAGGCAGCCAAACTCAGAGAACAAAGTACACATGGTGTTTCAGCCTCACCCTCTGAGCACCCTGAAATTATAACCACCCTGGCCATAACTCCTGAATGATCCCTCTTCACAGCTTTATTAGGAAGATCATACTCAGAACAGACCAGCCTAACTCACAAGTTTGAGCAACCTGCTCTAGTGGGAGGTGTTCCTGCCCATGGCAGGGGGGTTGGAATTCGATGACCTTTAAGCTCCCCTCCAACTCTAACCATTCTATGATTCTGTGATAACTACTGATGAGGTTAGTTAATTATGACATAAAAATGAGTGAACTGTTATTTGAACTCTGAAGTTACTTGTGTCATCTCAATTAGGGTGAACAGCTAACACATTTTCTTAAGCTGCCCAATCCCCAGATTTCACATATACAGGGCTCCCATAAGATGCCTTCTAATGGACATCAAGACATGAATGAGCTCCACCAAATGCTGACAGATCTCCAGCAGGGACATTCAAGGCTCTCTGCACCATACTCCTGGTGCATCTACTGGTCTGTATTTGGAGATGAGAACAAGGGAAAGCTGTTTCGTCTACACGTGTATGTGCACAAGTCTATGCAAGTGCATGAGTGTCATGAGAAAGGGTGGGTACGTGTGTTCCTGTGTATGGTTGGCACATCTCTCCACCATGTTCTCTAGCTATTTCCAGAGCTGGTTTGATCAGCTGCAGCTCTCAGACGCAAAACTACACTTGTTTCTGTCTACAAATGCTGTTCTCCCCGGTGCTATAGAATCTGTTATGGGATGCAGACTCAAGGGGGTCTGCAGAAGTCACTTTAGACTTAGAAGGACTTGTTCGGCTGTGTCATATCCCAGATCCTTCTGCACAAAGCAGTTAATGTATTTTCAATACTTTTTGTTTATCCCAGGCCCTACATGATAGTGGAAAACAAAGGGACTTTGTCTTTTTCAGAAGAGACTAAGTAAAGCAATGAGGCACAATAAAATGATTTGGATAGAGAACAAAACTAAATGTACTTTACTGCATAAGACTCATTACATTAAAAATATATAAGAGCCAGCGATGTAAAAAATCAAAGGTTAGACATGCTACTTTGAATGCAGGAAAGAAAGTGAAGAATTAACTCTGAAGAAAGGAGCTGAAGTGGTCCTTAAAATCTTGGTTGGATCTGCTCGGAGACTGGGACTGAGTTTTACTTTACCAGATAATATGTAGCTGAGTATTTTCCTTAATGGTGTTTTAAGATGTATTTTGCCCTTATCCTTCAGTTAATGTGCATACTGGGAGCCTGGTGTTGTCACCTCAAAAGCAAGAGGCACAGTCCTACCAGTCAAGCAATGACCTTTTTGAATTTCCTGCTTTCCGATCTCAGAAGCCACACATACCGGGCATCAAGTGCCATTTAAAAGCCTGCTCATGTGCCAGATATTACTTTCCCTGGAAACTGAGGGGAACAGACAACATGCTGGAGGTCGGTGCTGCCATTCAACCAGAGAAATGGGCAGATGAGAACCTCATAGGCTGCAGTGCAAATGCTCTTGCAATTTGCTCAGCCAGAGCAAATGCCCCAGCCTTACACCTGGGGCAGAATAATCCCCCACAATCAGACCAGCTGGGGACTGATGAGCTGGGGGATGCTTTGCAGAAGGGTTTCTGGTGGGTAACAAGTTGAACAGGAATCTACGGGGGTCCATTATGAAGGTATACCACATACTGGGCTGTATGACACAGGCAGAGTCAATGTGTCTGGGGATGTAATTGTTTCCTTCTCTTGAGCTTTATAAGATTGTCTGGATTACTGTGTCCAGTTTCAGGCTTCCCAGCTCAAGGGAGATATGGCAAACTGGAGCTTGCCCAGTGGAGGGCTAACTTGATGGTTAGGGTACTGGAGAGCACAGTGTGTGAGAAGTGGGGGAAAAGATTTTCTTCAGCCTGGAGGGAAGAAAAGACTAAGAAGGGACTGCACTGCTGTTTACACCTACCTGATATGGAATCAATGAGAAAATAGAGCCATATCTTTTTCCAAAGGAGCACAGCAAAAGAGTAGGAATTAATGGCATGATTCCCAGCAACTGTATTACTTATAAGAGAGGGGGAAAAGTCCCCAAAAGAGTGATGCAGCCTGGAACAGAGACCCAGGGAGGCAGTACCATCTCTGTCCTTGCTGATTTTCAAAGCCTGAGCAGACAGGGCTCCGATTTAACATCAGGTTGCTTTGAGCAGGGCATTGGACTTCCAGAGGTCTTTTCCAACCTAAATTATCCTATGATTTTATGGCACATTACTGACTTCCACTGGAGAAATCAAAGTTATAAACCATGGTTTTTATTCTAAGAGCTCCAGGCAATCTTTCAGATCCATTCAGCCCATGCTTTTAAATGCTTGCAAGGCAGGGATGAGAGACTGTGAATCTGATTTGGTATTCCCTGGGCAGTGAGGGAAGCAGAGGAGACCTCACGTGTGTGCAGGGGCTGTTATCACCGGGGAGATGTATAGCACGCTGCCGTCTGGGATTTCCCAAGCAGAGCAGCCCGTGTGCCAGGCGTCTTACACTGTGATAGCTGACAGGTAATAAGAACCATTAGAAAATAAGCTGCGTCGCTGGTCAGCAGAATGGGATATTTGGGCAGGAGACAACAAAAAGATGGAATTTCTGGATGATGCTTATAGCAGGTGTTGGTCATGGTAGGAAGACACCGTTCCTCATGCCCAAGGAGCCTTTAAGGCAGCACTGAGCCACCCCTGCAAGAGGCTGTAGCATCAGTAACCCCTTACCACCTCCCTGCAGGCAGAAATTGGGGCAGGCAGCAGCTTCCAACATCTCTCCTGCCCACATCACCATAACCTGCTTAAGCAGCTGCCTCTGCCTTTAGAACCAGTACATGGTGACTGCGCAAAGAAGGTAACCTTCACCCATCTCCTAGGAGCCTCGCAAAGCATTTCTTTGTTCTCCTCCCCCATCATTTTTCCGTGACCTCAAATTCCCGCTGGGGACTGTCAGAGTTTTGAATGATTTATTCCAGTAACGGCAAAATCCCTGCAGAGCCCAGCCCCTTCTTCTCAGCAACTGCTGGCTGTTCGGGACAGCTCAGGTCACCAGAGGGTGCTGCTGGGGCCCGCCAAGAGCCAACCTGGCAGATTAGAAGTGAAATAAAGGTGCCTTTCTGCCCCTGTTCTTTTTTAATGTGCGATGACCCGTGTATTTTCAGGCAGGTTGGCCTTTTCTCCTGTGCGCTCCCCACTCCTGTGAAGGTAGGCTATGAAAAACTGCCTTTCTTTGCAATGTCAGGGTTGCAGCATCCTGAGGAGAGATGATGTGTGCTCTCCTGAGATTTTGCCTGTGCTCTTTCAAAAAGTTGTCTGGCAGCACCTTGGTGGAGGAGGAGCAGGAGGGTCTGTGAGGCTGAGAGAGGCTGATGGTAGTTACAGGTTAAGAGGGTCTTCCACCACCCCTGGAGAGGGAAGGAGGGGATGTGTGTGTTTCTTCACACATTTATACATGTGCACGAGCACACACAGAATCCCTTAAAGCCAGTAAAAGCAAACGCATTAGTTTCATGGAGCAGCAGGGAAGTCCGTCTGGACCTTTTGGCTTCTCGAGCCTAAAGCTGCTGTTGTGACAGATTATCCTAGCGGTTTCTGAGGAATCCTTGAATTTAGTCTTACATGTTTCTTTGCTATTTGGTTTCAGCCAAGTTAATCCTGGCTGTCACTTGAGTACAGTTAATAATGTTCCGCTCTGAGATTTGCAATTGTGCAGAATGGGGCTAAAGCCCCTCCTTGTGTTTTTCACGCTCCTTTTGGAGAGCTTCTGTCGGGCACACAGGAGTCACTGAGCATTTTACAAAGGAGTGCCTGAAAATTAATTCTGCAGTCCTAAATGAGCTGCTTTATAATCCTTCTATCTGCTTCAGGCTGCCTCAGATTAATACTATTTGCCAGTCACTTCCCCCTCTCTCTAAAAAAGACACATATTTTTAGCCTCTCAACAAATCTGACACACTGGAGTTTCCCTTGCATGCAATCCCACTGTCACCACTTCTAAGTAATTTTTTTTTTATTAAAAAGTCTTCTTAACTTCATGTAGTCCAGGACTGGGAATTTAAGATCAGTAGTTCCAGCAGTTAGTGCCTATGGATACATGTGCATTTATAATACCTGCAAATTGTACCAGGGAAAAAAAAAAAACCAACCCAAAAGATTAGGTTTGTAGAGTCACAGAAAGGCTCTTACTAGAGACAAGCTCCACAGCTGGGTCAATGACTCTCTCCCAGGGTTTTAGTGTGCCTTGCACAGGCCAATTGTGGTTGTATAATACTGGCTCCGGAGCAGATGCTGCCGTGTTGGGGCCGGCAGATTATAGCTGGCACGCACGACTAATGGAAGCTTTCTGACAAATGCAGCCATCCCCATCAGGCAGGGGATGGCAGCAAGGCAGCTACTCTCCAGCCTCTGGCTTGGTGCCTTTTCCCTGCAATGGGGAAAGGGACCAGAGTGGAGGATATGATGGGACCTGGTGCTCTGCTGGGGGCAGGCAGCCTTCCAAAGCAACAAAAAAAACCAAACACCCCCTCAATAAATTCAGCAAATGCTCTCCTGCTCGTCCAGTGCATGGCTGGATGTGTACTATGGGCTGTAACTGGTGGATCGTAACAGTTGTCTGGGATGGGTGTCTCATTCAGAGGAAGATGATATAGAGGGTCCGGGATGGTTAGTGTGCTCCTGTGGTTGAATATCTGATTGAGTATTTCTTCGTGTTCCTTTGTGATTCACCACGTTTGGTATATCAAGTGTCTCGTCACCTTTTTCAGCGCCGTGACTTGGCATTGTGGCATGAGCAGCCTAATGTCACCACGAAAATGGAATGGGCCCCTATCACGGTGTGCTGGGTACAGCTCTGAGATAGGCTTTAACACACTTGGGCACTGAAAAACTGTCTTAACAACCTCAAATCTGCTCCAGAAAACCCCAAGTGTCATCTTCTGGTGGCACGGGCAGGTAGGAGAGAGGAGGGAAGCAGAAGTAAAATCTCCAGCTGCTGTTCACAACAGCGCTGCTCCCTTCCCCACCCTTGAGAGACTTTTCTGTGACTGACTGATCAATGCCAATCCCTTGCCATCCCCAAGGGGCTGCAAACGCAGCCTCCAGGCATCCTGCAGTTTGACAGACACAGCCTCTGCAGCCTGCTGACTCCCAGCACGTCCCTCCAAAACCCTGGGCTGCTGCATCGCGTTAGAGTGATGGACGAGGAAGAGCTGTACCCAGCGAATTCAAACCACTCCTTGTTAGTGCTTAAAGGTTGCTTCACATCTGGATCCCATTAAAAAAAAAAAAGCCTATCCAGTTTGGTTACCAGATAAAAATCATCCAGGCATAAGACTAAATGAGCAAGCATTTCTAGGAAGACCGGTATTGTCTGGCTTGAGATATGTGCCACCACTGTTGTCCTTATGCTACCTTTACAGAAAAAGCTAAGCTAGGGATAGGATCCAATTGGTTCCTTTTCCTTACCAAATCAAATAATCTACAGGCCACGTCCTACTTGCCCCCATTTAGCCATTTTCAGCTTCACCTCTTTTGTTGTGTTCTGATGTCTGGCACAACAGACCTTTTCCTATTGCCACCTGCCTCTGAGTCAAGCAGGGAGATGAGAGGGGTGGTACATTCCTATGGCTTACACTATGGGACATTCCATCTGTCCACATGGAGTTGTAGGAGAAGTCCCAACTCACCTCAGCCATTTCCTAAATCCTCACTGAGAAGGGGTATTTCTGAGAAGATGAGCAAAAGGAGATCTAAAAGGTATGTGAACAATGAGAGGTCAGGTGTGTCAGAGCCTCAGCCAAGGGAGGATTGGACCTTGCTGGGCTGCAGATATGTGTGTTAATTTCTAATTAACACTTTAGTCATTCATTTTCTGCCCTTCCACCACCTCTATGCACACACACCCCATCCATCCTTTTCACAAAGGGCAGAGGAAGCAGACAGATTCCTCAAGGAGTTAATCTGCAACGTAACTCTTTGGTTGCACTTCATGATCTTCTAGGGCTAGTTATCAGGGGTAACGGAGCTCGCTACGATCCTGCTGGCTTGGAAGAATCTAGTTAAAACTGCACAGAGGGCTGCATAATTTACCCAAGAAAGCAGATGAATCAGTTCACGGAGGGCTCCATGCTCATGTCTGTGGTTACACCTGAGCTGTATAATGTCGGTCTTGCAAAGACATGTCTGCATGATGCTGCAGCTCCCGGCAGTGGTGTTACCAGAATAAAATCTTGGGCTCCAGCCACTGTCCAAACCACAAAGCCTCCCTTCCCTCAGTAAACAGCAGCTGCTTCTCTTCCCAGAAGTGACCACATTTCAGCGATGGCTGTTGCAATGTAAATATTTTCTAACCCACCCGAAACACGTGGGCAGACTGTATTGAAGGCTTTGCGTTCTTAAAGTGAGGGATGCGAGCACGGAGCTGAATGGTCTTACTGGGTTTGTTTGTTCATAGGGAGTGCAAGGGCAAATGATTGCATATTCGCTGCTTAAGAGCTGTAGTGTCAGCTGAATCCAACCGCAAACGGTTCAGTCCATTAATTACACAAGAATATTGGAAGCATTGATCCTCTCATGAGCCTAATTGTGGCAGAAGAGTGGCAGCTCCATGGTGCCATGCGTGGACAGCACTGCTGGCACTGGGCAGTCGATGCCACACGTTTGCAGCCCAGTTTCGTGTGCTTCATTTGGAAAGCAACAGGAGATGGGATTGCAAGTCATCGTGACTGCAGAGTATGTGATGGTCTCTCAGACCCAGCAATATCCAGAGAGGCCATATTTCACTGTGTAGCTGGAAGAAGGCTATGGAACAGATCATTCAAATCTTCTAGAAACGTCGTCATCTTCTTAGGCTGTTCTGGGGAGACCAAACATGACAGAGGGCCAAAAAACATTATGGTAGATCAAGCAGGCTTCAGGTAACGGCTTTCAGTTGCTGGTTTACATCAGGATGCTTCTGAATCCCCTTTTTTTAAATTTGCATGAAGCTGGACATAGTTCAGTTTTTACTGGCATATGAAGAACGTCTACAGTCATATGAAGATATACTAGATGACCAAAGAAGTTGTGGAGTCTTGTTCTCCAGAGATATTCTAAGCCTACCTCGATGAGTTCCTGCCAAGCTGACCAAGGCTTGAAATTCTTTTAGCTTGAATCTTAATGAGACAAAAGGCAGAGAAGGAAACAGCATATTCAGAGAGAAAACTGTAGAGTCCAAATATCTGAGCATGATACTTCAATGTGATGTCTTCAGCCAAAGCTGCCCTTAATAAATATACACGTAGGTTTTATTCAGTCAAAATGTTTAATATAAAGTTGATCAAAACATTTGAATTTGGGACTTCATTCGGCTATTGAAAGATAAACATCTACCAGATGGAATTCTCACACTGAAAGTCAGGTAAAGTCCTGGCAGAAAATCATTATTTAGCAGCAATGTACTCAGGACCTCAATGCTGAGAGATGAGGGGGAGGATGGAAAGAGAAGGGGAGCCATGGTGTTTCTGGAGGGTACATCAGCATGGCTGATACCCTTGGACTGCCACATGGCCTCCTATGGAGCATCCCGTGGCCAGTTAAGCCTTGAACTGGCCATGAGCAACACAGAACATCAGTTGTCAGTGTTCTGGTGCATCTGCCCTGTGGCTAGAGGACATCAGTTATCAGTGCTCTTTGGAAGGCATCTTGCAAAGAAAAGGGGAATCCTTGACTTATTTCCCCTTCTTAGAGACCTGGCTCTTGCCAAGTATGCAATCTTTATAAACTCCAAGCGTCAGCAGAAACCTAACTCCTGGAGCTTGCCCACTGCTTCTCACGCTGATTTGTGGCAGAAGATTACATGTGCTCTACATAAAAGCCTTTGCTTGTGCACAGCTGAATGATTACCCATTTTTAATGTGCTATGACAAGGACGACTGGGTCTTGAACCTTTTGGCCCTGCTGCGAGATCACTTTTAGCCTGCAGAGCAGTTTGAGTTTGCCTGCTGAGTGTGGCAGGAGACATACCAAGATTTCTTAGATGCCTCTTTGCTCTGCACTGAGGGACAGCTGCTGTTACGAGAGATGCCCAGAGCATCCTTTATGGATCAGCAGTAGTCATGCTACACGCGGGGAGAGGAGGAAAGCTGATTTACTGCTGAGTCAGATGCATTTGTCTCACTCTGGCCTTGGGTCCTGTGATGATGTTGCTGTCACTACCCTGATGAGCTGTCTCTAGCTCAAGGAGCCTCCTGCCTCCCTCCGTGATCCCCTATAAACAAAAAGGAAAGACATTTAGCAAGCAGGAAGCAACAATGACAGTGAACTGCACTTACATTTTAGGTCGCCGGTTGCTCAGGGCAGGTTTCTAGCCCAGCAGGTGTTCTCCCCAGGAGTGGTGACAGCATTAGCCAGACCATGCTTTGCATTCCTTGTGGTCATCTTCTTGCAAAGCAGCAGACATTCGAACCCCACCAATATTAGATTTTGTGGTCACTTTGTGATGCAAGTGTAATTGAGCCCTTCTGCGGTTTTGGCTTCATTAACATTGCACTCATTTTTAGAGTATAAAATAGCCTACCTTCTCCATCCTCTAAAAAGTGAAGAGCATGTTCTGGCTCGGGCAAATATCCTCAGAACACCAGGAAGGAGACATGGAGTCCTCTCCAGGTAAACTGCTCTCAGAAATTCCTCCTACAGCTATGCATTTCCATGCAAACACACACCACACACAGGTGCAGAGCTTTGCTTTTCTGCACTTCTGTGG
>VXBW01005207.1:1115692-1176997 GCA_013400375.1 Thinocorus orbignyianus | reverse complement strand
GGGTTATATTTGCGTTTTAACTTGAAAATTTTTTTTTTTTCTTTTTTTTTTTTTTTTTTCTCACTGGCTGCCAATAGCTGTTGCCCTCAGACTATTTGCTTTCGCATGCTTTCCCTTTGACACGGCTGCTATTTCTTTGCAATATGTAAACACTCAGAAGGATTTCCATGTTTGTTCTTCACCCAGCACGGCTGGGCTTTCACAGCTTGCTTGGTAAATTGACATGAAGAAGCAGCCGTTTCACNAAGGCTGCTAAAAGGTCTCCCTGGAGCCTTCTCCAGGCTGAACAACCCCAGCTCTCTCAAGCCTGCCTTCATAGGAGAGGTGCTCCAGCCCTCTGATCGTCTCCATGGCCCTCTGCTGGACCTGTTCCAACAAGTCCATGTCCTTTATGTGCTGAGGACTCCAAAGCTGGACACAGTACCCTAAACAGGGTCTCACGATCACAGAGTGGAGGAGTAAAATCACCTCCCACAATCACCTGGTAGTCATGCTTATTTTGATGTAACCCAGGATGGGGTTGGCTTTCTGGGCTGCCAGTGTACACTGCCAGCTCATGTTGAGCTCCTCATCTACCATCACTCCCAAGTCCTTCTTCTCAGGGCTGCTCATGTACAATGACTTATTGTCATCCTACATGGGCGTCCTTTAATACTAGCACCCAGCGGAGGCTTAGCGCTGCAAAGCATTTATTTTTTTTATTTCTCCTCTTCCTACAGCAACTTTTGATGATTATAAAAATTCTCTTTAAATCTAAAGCAAGCTGCTAATGTGTGGCCTTTTCTAAGAAAACTGTCTGAATTTGCCTGTGCTGCTGTAACTCTGCTTTAACACAGGCTTGTTTCCAAAAAGATCACAGAAAGGACCTCTGAAGATCATCTAGTCCAACTTCAATCCTGGAATTTAGTGAGACATTTTACATCAAAGGTAAGAAAGAGCTGAAACCACTGAAAAATCTCAAGATGAATCTGGGAATTGCAGGCCCTGACTCCAGTCTCATGAATTTCACACAAGTTTGATTTAATAGATCTGTGGCTTTATGAAATCAACATAATTTGACTGATGTAAAAAAACAAAACAAAACAAAACAAACAAACAAAAAAACCCAGCAAAAACCCAGCCTGTAAAAATTCACACTTACTGAGCAGCCTGTTTTCCAGGTTCCTTGATAGGGCTGAAAACCAAGAAATCTCTCTAGCAAAATATTTTTAAAATATCATCCTGAAAAATGAAAAATCTGAAAGCCTTTAGAAACCCTCACCAAGATTTGCATGAAAATAAGTAGAGTCCTGTAACCCAAAGCAGCCCCTAGCACAGTGATGGGACCATGTGTAGCAGTTAAGTGATTCTGAGAATAAACCTAGACGTGGAAATTTTCATAGTAGGGATTATGACCTTGAATTTCCTTCCTATGGGAATTTTGACCACAAATTCTAACCAGGAATTTCCTTAACTAACCTGCCATGTCTCCACAGAGCTCCCATTTCAGAAAACTGCTCCTTCCAACAAGAATATCTTGCTGAAAATTTTTCAGATTTATTCTATACACACGATTTCTCAGAAGTCATATTATTGTATGACACATTTTAGCAAATACTTACTGAAAAAAACAAGTCTTTTCCACAAGTCAGACTGCCCCAGGTTAATGTAAAACATGATTATAACCTGATTGTATTAAACTCATTCAAAGGACTGAGTGGACTTTTTTCATTGCAGTTTAAATCAGCTCAATTTTGTTCTGTTTTAATGTGATTAGGAACCTACCACATTTAAATAGAAATCAGAGCACTGAAACAGGGTAACCAAATTGGTGCTAGCCTGGGTGAAGATAAGGCTGATTCAATCATTGCTGATAACAGCTAAGGGTCATCTCTGTCCCCTCTGAAGCTTCTTCCAGGATTTAAGGCATGCATGCGTTGGGAAGGATATTAGGCTTTGTTTAGTATGAATTTTAACATATAATTAATAAAATAATAACCCAAATGCAAACCAATATAATCAAACTGGAAAAATAGCCATATTGATGTTAAGAAAATCTTGTTTATATGTATGTATATATTTTAATCTCTAGGTTGGATCCCATGTTTCCAGTAAAAGCTTTGCTCCTCCAGTTAATTCTACGGGGCAGGATTGCTTGAAATATCAATGCTGGGCTCATCCAATAAATGACTGCCCTTGAAGAGAAGCTCTTGGGCCTGCTTCAAATTCATCTGGAGTACCCAGAAATTCTCCATCATTTTCAACAAGTTTTGCTCAAGCCTTTAATGCCTTGTAGTTAGCCTTACAATGCAAGATGAACTGGAGGGGTTTTTATTGACAGGCCTTCTAACAAAAGTCACCATGCATTTCCAAACAGATGTGCTCAGAAAGAGTCAAAGAAATTATAACATAAATGTTGATTTAAAAAAAAAAAAAAAAGGCACAGGGAATATTTGTTATCCTTATTTATTTAATAAAGAAACATAATAAACTTGATTTTTTCCAGGTACAAACAGCTTAATATGTCCTATGATATTGGCTGATATTTTCCTTGCTCTTTTCGTAGCTTGAGTGATTCATGTGGTAGCCTTTATTGAACAAATCAACAGAAAAAATGGTAGCACTCACCATGCTTATAGACAGTGTGGGCCAACTATTGAGTTAGTGCCTTTAACTAAATCACTGCACTGGGAGGTTGTAGCATTGCTAGATTTGGATCGGCATCTCCATTAATAAAGATCTGCAAGTGAAGTTATTTGAAGTTTTTGAGGGGAGTTCTGCAAACCGTTCAAAGATACCATTCCCTCTTCATCTCTGAAGACGTGTCCCACAAACCAATAGAAAACCCAACAGAAACTCAACCTTCCAGTTACAAATGTTTGGAAAGTAATTTACATTTCAGTCTGAGAAAGTTGCACTGTAAACATCTATCGTTAAGACCCTCTTTCAGAATTTTTTGCATTATGATTTTTTTTACAGGTTTTTGGGTAGAAGACAGAAGAGTTTATAATTACATTAGTACTATAGGGTCTCACAGTAAGGACAATAAAATGTTCAACTCAAGGGTGAAATGACCAGAGGAAGAGCTCTTCTCTAACATAATCAGTGACCAGCTAATCGTCCCATTACATCCCATTCATTACAGGGCCTGACTTTTAATAAGAATATCAGTTGAATATTTTTTAATATATAATGCAAATAATTGACATATTTTTTAAACAGCACGACTGACACTGCATTGCTGAGTGCAAGTTGGCTGTTTCCTTGGGTTTTGAACAGTTCATATGGTATATGAAAGTAATCACATAAGAAATGCTTCTTTTTCTTAGTATTTTCCCCCCCTCTCTTTTTTTTTTTTTTTATTCTGAAGCATTGAAAGGAAAATAATTTTACCAGTTGTCAGCCAATAAGTGAAGGTACTATTTTCTAATTAAACATTATAGGCAACAGCTTGTTGCTAATGATCAATAAATCCCATTGAGAAGAAAACATTTTAAGCAGTAAGTCGTGTCCTCTGAGTGTCAGCCACTCTATAAACTCACAAGATACATATATATGTATAGATATACGTATGTGTGTATATATATATATGCATATAAATATAAAAATCGCATACTCTTTCTGGGTGATATGTACAGTCAGAATAATATTACAGCATAAATACACAGGGAATCTGTATAAAGTTTCTCTAATTTGAGAAGCCTTGAGCAATTTTGTTTTTTGGGCAGAGTTAGGGGTGGGGAGGGAGGAAAGAATAAAGAGTGTTTTCACTTTCAGGAACGTAGAGTTGTTCCCTCAAGTTAGAATCTAATTACATACAAGATTTAAAGGCAACAAAATCTCCAGAGGAACAGCCCTATGTTATACACCATAGCCATGGGGTTAAAAGGGCAAGAGAGCATGATTATAATAATACTTATATAGTACGTTTCATTCCCGTATAGCACTTTGCAACCAGAAAGTCTTACAACACCCCTGTGAGGTAGGTAAGTATTATTATCCCCATTTTACAGATGGGTAAACTGAGGCACAGATGGGTTAAATTATTTGCCTAAAAATCGTGTAGTAAGGATCAGAAATAGACCCCAGGAATCCTGATGGCAAATCCTCTAAATTAACTGATAGACCACTCTCAAGTGAATGCCTGAGACACCTCTCAATGAATGGAGAGAATATATTAGCCCATATTTACACAGATACATCGTCATCCTTTTGACATGTTGTCTTTACATATTCTGATGTGTTTAGAGGACAGATAACAACGGCCATAGATAAACTTGACTCTAACATGTCGCTTTAATTCTTGTTGCCAACCCCATGTGGATTTTGACCCCTTTACAACCCGGGATGTAACTAAATGTCAGTGACAATACACAATACATTCTTGGTTTCTTTGCTTCTCTGAGGTGAAAAGCACAATTACTCTTCCTTAAAGTGCAATGGCTCATTACAGAAATCTTAAAATTTTCCATGAAGCCCAACCAAACCCCAGTACAATCAGTCTGAAAGTGAAGAAAAAAAAAAAAAGAAAAAAAAAAGAAAAAAGAACTTATCTGTAATGATGGACTTGTCTCTATTCCATAAATGCTTTCTCACATCTATCGAGGCTGAAAGTTTAATAATAAATAATAATCTATCTTAATATGTAAAACCTCTAATACTTTGCTACAGCCACACATCTACCTTTCACCCCATTGTCATTTCTTTGGCCTGAAGCTGATGGACACATCAACTGTAAATATTACTTTGCCTACAGAAGTGAGGATATATCTATTTTCTAGTAGCTTCTTTTTATTGGTTCCTGTATTTTTTGTCCTTCTGCAGTAATTTCACTGTATCCTCTGAGAAAATGAAAGATGGACACTGAGTAGAAAGGATTCAAAAACCTCAAAATTTACATACAGATCCAGAGGCAATTCCCCTCCCACCTTCTTGATCACACTGTTGCAGCCACTCTACATGATCCAATTGATAATGTTTTTATTATTAGTAATAGTATTAGTAGTATTTTTGGAGTAATATCAGTGCTCGGAATTTCCAATAAGGCTGCTTAGCTCAGTGTTCCTGGGGAAAACATAACCTATCCCACTACCTTAACAGAAACTTTGCCAGTGTAGATGGTGCTTTGGAGCACTACACACAAACGTGATGCACTACTTCTATGGCGAGTTTGATTGCGGTATTCAAAGCAGATTCTGAAAACATACTAAAAAATTAGTGCTTTTATTAACAGTTTTACAAACAGAATCCATTACTGTCTATTTTCCTGAAGGATAGACAAGCCATTTCTCTCATTAATTTGACAGTATTTCCTTCTCTCTTTATTTTTTTTTTTTATTTTATTTTTTTATTTCTGCTGATGAGCAGTTGCAAGTCCCGAGAGGGAGGGCTTAGTGTAATAAACAGTTAAAATGTTGTTCATTTGATAGTTTACTTTGCAAAAACTTTCTGCTTCAAATGATGGGAATCCTGCAAGTTCCTATTACCTTGACTCAGAGTTCATCATGAAGAGTGTAAGGATCATTAATCTCCATGGAAAAAGAAACTTCTTTTTTTTTAAGTAAAAAAATATCAAATATAATAAATTTATGAAAGACCATTCACAACATATACAGTAAGTGTTACATTTTGCTACAGCAGCTGTGATATTTTTTTTTTCTTTTTAGAATGCAAGGTCATACATTGCCATAAGTAAACACACTAATATGAGTAAGACCTTAAATGAATGTATACAGCCAGGCTTTATCTGTGGATAGATATACACTGTGTTTACTGTTTTACAGTCTAGCATATTCTTATTCACACCATTGATATAACAGCTATGACCCTGCAAAGATTCTTCCTGTGCATATATAAATATAAATATTGAGCCAAGTCAAAAAGAGCAGGGTCAAAGGTTATATGACTTATTAGACTCCTGTAGTTAAGGGTAAAAACTCCATTTTTTCTTTTGCAACTAATTTTTAATAAGAAGGCTGCTTCAATCATTGTGTAGTTACAGCATTACATTCTGTAAACAATATTTTAAAGCATTCTAAACAAACATTTAAACAATTGATTCTTTATCCTTGTCCGGCGAGAGAAGACAATCTATAGCCTCATCGCTTTTGCTTGAGTCCGTCATCTTCAGCTGGAGATTATCACTCGTGCCTCTGGTGACGCTGTCATAGGATGGAGGGAAAGACGTGGAGGACAGAGTTTCTGATTTGTCTATTGGCCTGCCATAGTTTTCGTTCATCATGAACGCAATAAGACCCTCCTTCTCGGGTGCATCATCCTCGAGGATGCTGCCGTCAAAAGTTCTGTGCCGATACAAGTAAGATGCCTGCTTCATGGAGCGCCGAAACAAATGTCTCCTGTAGGCCCGCTGGATGACAATGGCAGAGACCTCTTCTTGTTTCCGTCTGAGAGTTGTTGTAATTGGTTCATAAGAGATCTTAGACGGATTCGCCGCCATGAACTTTTCTTCCATCTGTATTTTAAGGGCATCCATCTCTCCGGATTCTCCTAGCACCCTTTTTGTAAAAGCAAACAAAATATCCAAGCAATGGATCCTGTCTCCACTGACCATAGGCAGGTCCATTGCTATGAGTTTGATTTTGTTTGGTTTTGCTATGCGCAAAGGTTCTGACAGCGCATCTGCAAAGTCTGAAAGTGCAGAATACTCAATAAACTGAGTGGCTTCAGGGTCAAACTTCTCCCAGATTTCATAGAACATATCAAAATCATCCTCGCTTAGAGGCTCTGTACTTTCCTCAGTGGCTACACTGAAGTTCTCTAAAATAATGGCTATATACATGTTTACAACAATGAGAAATGATATAATGATATAAGTTACAAAGAATAAAATTCCTACGGCAGGGCTTCCGCAGTCTCCCTTTGAACCATTTGCATTCAGGAGGTTTGGGTCACAATATGGTGGTCCGGTGTTTAAAATAGGATTGAGAAGACCATCCCAGCCAGCTGATGTGGTGATTTGGAAGAGACAGAGCATGCTGTTAGGAAAGGTTTGGAAGTTGAATATATCATCAATGCCATCTTCCATCTTCACATAGGCAAAGTTAGCCATGCCAAAAATGGCATAAATGAACATAACAAGAAAAAGCAAGAGGCCAATGTTGAACAGAGCAGGTAGGGACATCATTAAGGCAAACAGGAGAGTTCGAATTCCTTTGGCTCCTCGGATGAGTCTTAGGATTCGGCCAATCCGAGCCAAGCGAATGACTCTGAAGAGTGTGGGAGAGAAGAAATATTTCTGGATGATGTCAGAAAGTACAGTGCCTTGAAAAGAAAAGAGACAAGACAATGAATCAGCACATGGGAAACAACCCCAAGGCTTCCCTTTAAAGGAATCAGAAAGGATTATGGACAAAATCAGTGAAAAGTTCCCCAGATTGGAGGACCCACGATAAAGGGAATGGCATCCTCCTTAGTGTTTCATGCCCATTCAAACCATGCAAACTTTTGGGTAACCCAAATCTCTTAAATCCAGGTGATCTAGGACGATCCAAGGTCCCTCAAACACAGACTGCTCTCTGGGTACCAGGGATCTCCTGCATCGGGACCTTGCAGGTTCTGCAGTTCACCAGAGACATTTTAGAGCAATAGGAACATCACTCAACAAGGAGATGGCTCTGTTTTCATAACATGACACTTTTTTATTCAGCTATTCTTTCCTTCAAAATGGAAACTTTATTGGAAGAGACAAATTTCTGAGTTCCTTCTGCTCACTGCGTCAGCTGAGCATCTTGCAGTTGCTCCTTTCTTTCCATCTTCAGTGAAAACTCTGTAGCACCTAACGTATGATCTATCATTGGGGCTGCAGGACAGCAAAATGCACAAATTAACAATAAAACTGTGTCTCTCTGGTTCACCCTTGGGTAGATGAAGATTTGGAGCTCCAGAGACAACAAGGCCAAGAACAGTCAGACTCACTGCGCCTGCCCAAACCTGCCCTGAAGGGCTATTTCGCACTGATGTAATAAAAAGTAAATAGCAAAACCCCAGCATTCTGCATGTGTGTTTTTCCTGTGTCTTTTTTACTTCTCTGTTTTTTGCTGTTATGCAGAACTGGGGTTAAGTTTATGGTGCCAGTTCTGGACTACTTTTTGTCACCAATGTACATTGAGACCCATACTGTGGTGTGAAAAACTTCAGTGTTTTGCTGATGACACAAGTTATTGTTAAGCAGTATTATGATGTATTATTTAAGCATTTAAATAAAGTGCTTAGGATCTAATTCTCTGAGTTGCAAGTGTATTTCATTTCATGAAGCCTTCAACTTTGTCTCATCAAATTTAGGTCTGCCTTTCTAACTTTGGAGTTTGGGTGAAAATCCAGATTCACCTACCTACGATAGAGAGAATCACAACAACAAAGTCAAATATGTTCCAGCCATTGGTGAAGTAGTAGTGTCGCAGAGCCAGCATTTTGATGATGCACTCCCCAGTGAAGATGGCAACAAAAAGCATGTTGATTTTATGGAGGATGTTCACTTTTTCTTGACTTTGGTCATCCGTTTCCACCATCATGGTGATCATGTTAAGGCAGATGAGAATCATGATGGAGACATCAAAGGCTTGTTTTGAGACAACATCAAAAATAAAACCTTGGTATTTGTTCTGGAAGAAAGAAGAAGGTTTAGTTAGGAAATCTGAACACTATCAAAAGCTGAACATCATCGTTTCCTGATTGATTAGAAAGTAGAAGAAAACAGACAATGTACTGCTGCTGATTAGAACTTTATAAAGATGATGACGAATGGCTGGATGATAGTGTTTTCAAACCCATTTACTGATAATGCTTCTTGGAACTACTGAAAAAAAGACCTTGGACTGGGGCCATGAATTAATTCAATGCAGGCATGTGGCCACTGCCACGAATGCATGTGTAAATCAGACTTTCAGTCAATACTGCAGAAGAGTGAGAATTCTGTACCGCAGAGGTCACTGCACTTGCAAATCCTGTCCAAAATCAAAACATGTAAATACTAAATGGTTTGCACCTCGGAGTGATCACCCTTCCTACACCAGGCAGTTGACTTGCATTCATTCTATTAGATAAATATTCAGCTCACATAATTCAGCTGAATTATGCCATTCTTACCAGTGGCCTTGGGATTGGCTTTTGAGGTTTCTTAGAGCCCAGCTTTTTCATTGCATTATAATACTTTTTCTGTTCTTCTGTCATAAAGATGTCTTGGCCACCTAAGTATAGGGTGAGAACACAGCTATTACTTTTGATGAAAAGAGCTCCTTTGCCTCCATCCAAAGTTCAGGACTGCATCTTCTTTGATTTTCTTATTTCTCTTTTCATGTAGCTTTTACCAAAATATCTAAGAAGGGTTTGAAGAGATGCAGTGCTGAGAGTTGCTTATTGCATGGAAATGAAGGTCAGGAGACACAGAGCAGTGCAGACAACCGAGGAGGAGAGAGACTCGGGTTCTGTCTGCACTTGAGGGAGGTCCAGGGTGAGAAGGGAAAATGTCAGAACAGCCCTTTGTTTAGAGACTGCAAAGCAGCTCTCAGGATGCCCCTTCCTGGCTCTGGCTGCACCCTGAAGTGGGGAGGTGATGGGTAGAGGAGGACAGGTTACACGTCTCCAAAAAACGGTGGTGTTCCAGCATGAGGGACACCAGGGAAGTCTGTGTCTCTGTGCCAGGGATCCCATCTGCACAGGGCTGCTTCTCTGCTTTCTGTGGGGGATATAATCACCCAGGCTGTATTTTCAGGACTCTCACCCTACAGGGAGAATAAGGGCTGCTACAATTGTGCTTATACAGAAGTCCTGCAAGATGGTTTCTGTGGCTTTTCTGTCAATTCCAATTTGGAGGCTAATGTGGCAAAACCGCTGCCCATAAATCTATCCCTTGTCCTGGTCTCTGCAGCAATCACAGGGTGATGTGTAGCATATGCACTACTTATCTTTTTCTTTTGCTGGTTAAAATTGTCAATGATGACACCAATGAAGAGGTTCAATGTGAAGAAAGATCCAAAGATGATGAAAATCACAAAGTACAGGTACATGTATAAATTGCATTCCCATTCAGGCTGCTCTTCACACTGCAAAGGGAAAAGGGAAGAGGCGAAAATGACAACATCTCTGCACGTATCACCATATTAATGCAGTCAAAAGAAAATGATCCATTGGCAATAAAGGTTATGAAACAGGAAAATCAGCATAACTCCCACCAGCGGAGTCAACGCTCCTCGGTCTCTGAAGTTTACTACTGGCATCTGCAATGCCATGGTCATTTCAGCACATTTCACCACACTGTCAGAGCAATCACACTGCTTCAAAAAGTGCAACTTCAGAATAAATCCTATAAAATGTTCTCAGTCTGAACCCAGAAGGGAAAAAGAATCAATTTTCTGACTATCCCTAATCTGACATGAACTAATGATACTTATAAAAAGAAAAAGTATGGTCGCAGTGTAATTAAATGCTACTGAAAAACACTGTATTGAGAGTCATTGTATTTAGAAACACAATCTTTCTTTTTTGAAGAGTAGAAATGAATGACACCTCTTGCTGAAGGACTGAGCAATGCAGTCTGATAACCTCAAATCACAGGTATCACATTTGACGGAACTGCTCAGACTTGCCGCATCACCTCCAAGTATCTAACCAAGATGCCAGAAGCTTGTATTTCCATAAATGCTGTATTTTCTTGCATGTAACCCACGCGTTTCATTCAGTGGCAAGAATACTATACAGCACAAGAATAAATCACCACCATGAGTTATGTTATGCAAACATAACTCTCTGCCCCTGTGATACCAGTTTCCACCCTTTATTCTTCTATTTAGGGCTCAACTCCTTGTTACTCAAGCCAGCCTGTCAAATTCCCAGTACCTTTTTCCTTTAATATTATTAACAATTAGCGAAAAGAGCCAACGGGTCATTCAATAAAAAATAACCAATCACATGTGATGTAGAAAGGAAAATGTCTTTTTTTTTACTCTTTTTTTTTTTTAGGACACCTGAAAGCTGAACAGGTTACAAGTAAGAATTGGACAGTTACAAGCCCCCAGAGTTCCAGTACTTCTCAAGCCAGAGCTGGAAAGCAGGTTGTGGAGAAGAAACTTGTGGAAAGTGAATATATAGGGAGCGCTGAACATGTGGGGTAATATAATTGACACCCAGGGCTTTTAAAGAGATTCTGTTATCAGAAGTTAGAACCGTGGAAAATATCATAGTCAACAGGGAGAGTGGAAGAAACAGAGGACAATTTAGGGTTTTTGTGGACTCAATCTCACCCTGGAGGTGCCGCTCTGTGCTGGGATTTTTGCAGTATGAACAGATAAATCAGTTGTGTAGAACTGAGGGCTACATTTGTTTTAATCTCAGGGTCATGATGCTTCAGTACCAGCTGAAAAAAGAAAGGTCTGCAACTGTCTCAACAAGAGTAAGACAGGGACTGGCAATGCGCATATATATTTTTTTTAAATTGAAGTTGTTAAACACTGTGAATGCTACAAAAGTCATTGGAAGAGGAAATTACTCATTTCCTTGGTGTGACCTACCTCTCGTGAATCCACTGCTGCATACATAATATCCATCCAACCTTTAAATGTGGCCTGAAAAACATCCCACAAAATACATGATTAAGTGTGTACAACAAGCATATTCTGAAATTACGGTATCATCTTTGTGATGAGCTTTCAAAATGCAATGTTGAGCACGTTTTTCACAGTTAATGAATTGCCTTGCCTTTAAAGCAATATATATGTGTGAATTTATGATCATTTAGACATTTAAATTCAATCCAGAACTGATTTCTCATGGAGTCTTTCTTTCAATGTTTTCTGATTTTCTGCAGTTGTAGGGAGAAAACAAAGGCTTTTTAAAGGGATTTTAAAGAGGAGAGAAAAGATGGCAATTAAATCTTTGGAAATTTTGACCTTAAGAATTTCAAGTAATGAAGAGATGCAGCTACACAAGAAAAAGAGTGGTGTCCTGTGCAAGTCTCAGACCAAGTGAGATGGATCCCACCCATAGTGCTTGTTCACACTGATGGACAGTGACTACATTGTAGGATCCCACTGAAGTTTGGATTCTGCTCCCTTTCAAAACAGAGTAAATCAAGGTAAATGTCAAAGCCCAGGAGTAGCACAAATCACAGCTGACTTGAAAGGAGCAATGGCAATCAACACCTGCCGTGAGCCTGGCCTTGGAAAATCAATCTGCCTTACTGTTCAAATCTTATTTTTTTTAAAATTCAAGGTTTTAATTTTAATTTAATTTTATTTTTTTAATTCAAATTGGTTAAACAAGAAGAGATTCTGCAGAAGTCAGTGTCTCTTACTGGAACCTGCAATGGAGAAAGGGCAGTGACAGTATTGCTAGGAGAAACAATTAGAAGCAATTTTTACCATTCCATAGGAAAACCATGACTCTTTGCTCTCAATATATGCCTCTCATTAGATACAGCCTGATGCCTAATGTACCCGGCATTAGGGCTGATTCTGGCCTAAGCCACATTGCCTTTATATTAGTTCTCTGGGGTTATTTCTCATTTGACTTCTGACCCATTTAGACTTACTCTGGATTTAAAATCAGTGTTAGCAGATAATAAGGCATTTTTAGATCTATTCTTTTAATCAGCTTTACACTAGGATGCATGAAAGACTCATGCTCAGTATGTTTTTTGCCTTCTACTGACACTTAGGTTGAATTTTCTCCTGGTGTGTAGGCACGCAATTCCAGATAACACTGATAGTAAATTGGCCAGTGGTTTTAGAAATGCTCCATTATACACCCTCTATTATTAAATTAAATCCTGGAGGTACCGCTGCCTTCCCATTTCCCTCTGAAAGCCACTGAGCCAAATGAATATGTTGTACAAGAGGTCAACCCTATTTTTCATGAAAGTTTATATTAAATAATGTTTGAAAGGTTGCATTCATTTTTATCTACTTGCTGAAAGAGATTAAACTCCTCAAATCAGAACTCGTTGGAAAATCTATTCCATGGTACTGTGTGTTAAAAAACACTTTGGATGTAAAGTGTTTATGGGAATGCCCGGCAATTTTATTGAAACAAATAATTATTTGAACCTTTCATGCTGATCCTCCTTAACTGTTCTAATATTTTCCTTTTTTACTGTTCTCTCTCTAATCTGACAAAAGATTTTCTGGTGTCATTACAGTTGCTTGCAGCTTCCAGTTCAAAGTGCTGTTCAGGAGTGGTGGATGGGATGAAACAAGAAATCCTTTCCCTGTGGCACAAAACGATATGATCTTAGCCTGTACTTTTCTTCCACTTGGGAGGAAATCTTTTCTCTTGAGTAGCTATTTTACTCCTCGATGTGTACCACAGACACGAGAGACTCTACTGTAAGGCACAGTGGTTTATAGTGATAACAGATGATGAAGTGATCTGACAAAAATAAATATTAAGAGAATGAAGTACTGTGATTTTCTTTGTTTCCCAGTTGTCCAGAAGTAAGAGAATTAAAAATCCACAGGGCTTCTGGAAAGCTTCCCTAGACACTTCATCTGCAGAGGGTAAAAGATACTGAGAATGAAAGAAATATAACACTGGGGAAAGAAATTATTTATCTGGAATTAGTAACCACTTACACTCTGGATAAGGAAGTGACAAAATCTTCATGGGAGTGTTTGTGATATTATCCTGCCTGGAAGCCATCCAGTGAAACACCATTTTTTACTGAAACTGTCATGTGATGAGATTATCTACTGATAAACTCATTTTGGGATGGGATTACATTTTGTTATTTGACTGGTGGTTAGAGCTGCAATGCAGTAAATCAGTGGGGCAGAGGATAGGTGGGATGGCACTAGCTGCCCTCAAACCATTTATTGTAAAACCAAATGTTACTTTAAAATAAAATAAGCCTTTAGATCTGTTACAATCTGCAAGGACTTTTTTTTTTTTTCTTTTTTTTTTTCCTAGAAAAAGTCTGTAATAGTGCAAGAAAAATGGCTGCTTTCTATGGCACAAATACCAGTCTTTGAATTTCTGAAATCACAGAAGGACAGAATCACAGAATGATATGGGGTTGGAAAAGACTTCTGGAGATCATCTAGTCCAACCCACTTGCCAGAGCAAGTCCACCTAGAGCAAGTTGCACAGGAACATGTCCAGGCAGGTTTGGAATGTCTCAAGAGATGGAGACTCCACCATCTCTCTGGACAGCCTGTCTGGGGGCTCTGCCACCCTCAAAGTGAAGAAGTTCATCCTCATGTTTAGATGGAACTTCCTATGTTCAACTTTGTACCTGTTACTTCTTGTCCTGTCACTGGGCACCACTGAAAAAAGATTGGCACTACCTTCTTGACACCCACCCTTTAAGTATTTATAAGCATTGATAAGATCCCCCCTCAGTCTTCTCCAGAGTAAAAAGATCCAAGTCCCTCAGCCTTTCTTCATAAGAGAGACGTTTTAGTCCCCTAATCATCTTTGTAGCGTGTTGCTGTATCCTCTCCAGCAGCTCCCTGTCCTTCTTGAACCGGGAAGCCCAGAACTGGACCCAGTACTCCTTTAAGCATTACTGCTAGCGAGAGAAACTTCTGAAAGTTAGAACAGAGCCACCAACACTACAGCCAAACTACACATATGTAAATTGGCAATGCTAACTCCACTACCTTCTGGCTTTTCTGTTGATTTTTTCAGCTTGGTCAATTTCATCATAGCAGTGATTTTATACCAAACATTTGGTTTATGTTTATTTTGCCTTAAGATGATTTGCTAAGGAGGGCAGCAGCAAGAACTGGACCCATCAGAGCATCCCAGAGGTCTGCTCTGCACTGGGCTATGAATGCTCCAATGGCACAGCCTCTGCTCCCCTTGAATTTCTACCAGGAATTCCTCATGGAAATGCTGCCTATTCCTGATCTCTGGACACATAGACAAATCTACCCTGGTGCACCAATTTATGGTTTGTTTAGAAGTACAGACTTTTGGTACATTTTGCACTCACAGTGAAAGTAAAATCTAGCACTACAGTTTACAAAAGTGCAAGAGATTGTGTAACTCAGTAACTTTAGACACACGGCACTGTCTCATGACCATTTTGCAGCTGATTTACGAGCTCAGTCGTGACTTTGAACCTGGCATGAGGGATTGATTTAACTCTACAGCCCCTGATTGCTCTACTGGTGCACTGCTATCTTCCCATTCCTTATCTGGAGTCCCAGAGTGCTAAAGAGTTTTAGAACATATTAGATGCAAGCTTGTTCTTGTCTAAAGCAAACTTTTCCAGGCAAGCCAGATAGTGCGTGAGAGACCACTTGTTTTCTTGGTGTTCTTCAACAGACTGCTGAAATTTCAAGATGCATTGCAAAAAATATGTGGGGATGATCATAACATGAAGGAAGGGATCCTGCAAGGGAAATGCAGAAGTCCTACTTGAAATTTCAGATATTTCTTTGTTCAGCTCAAATACAGATTTATAGAACATAGGTGCTGTGATCTGCAAAGCAATTCTGGAAATATAGAAAATGCATTACTGAAGCACTGGGTTGTAGAAATATTTTTTTTTCTAATAGATTAGGGTGCTAAGGGTGCAGAAGAGTGAATCATCCTTCTTGCAAATTAAAAAGTCATGGTAATAAAGATCTTTTCCTCCCCATGAATGAGGCATTTCTCCTGCTTGTAGAGTGAGCAGAGACTATCTCCTATTTTAGTAATCTGTTTTAAGACGGTGCTCTTATTAGCTGGAGAAGGTTGAAAATTGACTGACCGCTTCACACAAATGTTTTCTCAGACTCATTAATAAAAAGTGCCATCTTCAGAACAACCTGATGGAACCTAAACCAGGTAGGAAAAGAGCAGAGGATATTTGGGGAAAGTTTTGTGCAGTTCTCAGTCAGAAAGTTTGGCTCTAGCATCTTCTAATTTCTTGCAAGGTTGCTGTAGAAATGAAGACAGAACATTAAGCAGACAGATTTGTTTCATGCATTTCCATTTGGATTTTCAGACACATTCAAGCATCCAAAGGTAAACTTCAGAGTCCTTTAAAGAGTGCATCACAGCAGCTGAAAATGTCAACAGTCAAAAGCCAAGCCCCACTTAAAAGCTCATATTTTTGGATCCTGGGGGGTTGTAACCAAAATGCTTATCTCATCAGTGCTGTGCAGTGTCTCAGTGTGCACAAGGATGCATGGATGTGTCTGTCTCTTTAGGAGAGCTGAGCTGTTAACTGATCCCCTGCAATTCTTATGATGGTTTGCTCATGAAATGTGACCCCATATGGAATGTATTTGGCAAGGAGCACCCGAAACTGACACTCCTCTGCTGGAGCTGGGCAAAGGAGATCCAGATGTTTGGGCCCCTTCTCTGTGGGTGTCATCTTTACACTTAATTGCCTAAGACTGTCATTAGTAGCAGACATAAGAGCTCCAAGTGTAGTATGAAAGTTAAAATCAGTCCCTTGATGGCACCTGGCTCCTGCCCTTCCTCCTGAAAAGAAGGAGCCGGCATTTGCCATAGAAGCTGAGCAAGATTTCAGGGCCCCCTCATTTCCTGACATAATCACTTTGTTCAACCTGCACAGACTCTACATTTATGGCACCTCTTTTGAACTCCTACAACTGGAAAACCTACTTTTCTGCTACCCAGTATAGGATCACAGATTTGAAAGAAACCTGCAGGGTCATCAAATCCATTTTCAGCTGAAAAACACCAGTGCTAGGCTGTCCTTTCACACATGTGCCAAGATCCACCTTACAACCTCACTGATCCAGTAGCAGGCACATCCACCTGCTGAATGCAGCCAGTATCACCAAGTACCTTTGGAACTGGTCCTGCAAAACCGTAGAAGAGACCGTTTCAGGATACTGCTTAGGCAGAGCCAACTTATGAAAGGTTGAAGATTTTCAGAAAGCTGGAGCTTTGAGTCTTATAAAAGAAATGGAGAAGGAATAACTACTACTCAGAGATTTTTTTCATCAAACAAACTAGGCATCTCTTACACAGTCATGCAAGAGATAAGAAGCTTCAGGTGATGCACAGTATTTTAAACCTGGATTTTTTTTGCTGGGTCAGATTGGGTGTTTAAATAAAAGACAAAGAAAGCACTATATAGAACAGAAAATCTAATTAACGACATTCAAAGTGAATTAATCAACCCTGCATGGGTGAGCTGAATATCATAATCATATGCAAAAGATAAAAGCTCTTGCTTTCAGCGAGTTCAGCTTTATGTCATGGAAAGAACCAGAAGTGGTTGTGCGCATTCCAACCTTTCTGCTTTCCAGAGGGTATGAAAGAAAAGACTCAATGGACAGTGGTCAGAAGATCTCAGTACCAGGAACAGAGTATATAAGGATAAGCATTTCTATGAGAAAACAAAGCTATCTATCTCATGCATCTGTAATAAAGAAAAAAAGATGTGGAAGAAAGCAAATTTGCATCACAGGAAGGAGAAGGGCTGGCAGATCCGATGGGGGACCTGTGGGAGGCTATGCCCTCTTAGAAAGGCAGCTGGGGGCCTGGGGCCGTACCCTACCACACTGCAAAGGGTGGATGTCTATACGTGATAACTGAATTGAGCTCCCAGCATGCAAGGTTTTCTCTCAGAAGCAAGGAATGCTGTCAATGGCATTTTAAGACTGTTCAAGGATGTAGTGAGGGATTCGTTTCACTCTGTGTACATAAAATGCAACACAACAAACACTCCTAGTGCGTATCCAGCCCTTGTCATCTTTAGGTTTCAGAGTAAATTAGGAACAATAGAATTAAGTATCATTACCACTATTTTACATGATGGCCCCAGGAACTTGAAGCACAAAACAATTTGTCTAAAATCACTCAGCAGTCCAGTGGCAGAGCCTGGACAAGAAGATGGAGTCCCCTGTGGCTCTATCCAGTAGGTTGTGCTGCGTCATGACACAGTAATCTCAGTGCATATAACTTGTTTACACGTTTTACATTTGCTGCTGTTGAAGGTTGTAAAAGCAGCTCGCTTCTGCCTTTATAGATTAAATATTGCCATCATCTTTGAACCCTATCAGTCTTTGATATGCTCCTGCCACCTTTCCAGAGAGACCAGGCTTTGGAGATAAAGCAATTTGATCACCACCACATTTCACAGTTAGGTTCAATCTTACTCATTATGTTTAGCAGGTGGAAATGAGGTGAGGAACCAAAATGAGAGGCACCAATGTCCTTCTCAGACAAGTCCATGGAAGGTGAGCAGAGAACTGTAGATTAAGGTTTTTCTGTGACTCTAACTTTATGCAATGACTTCAGCTGAACAACTGAAGATATCGTAGCTTAATTTTTCCCAGCAGGGTACAGTGAAGTCCCAGGCAGTTCAGGAAGACCAGTGCACTCTGTCTGCATGAACAGCCCTTCCTGGACCATGACTTTTTGTTTCTGGAACTCAACTTTGCAGTAGGTTACAACATTGACAAAATGATCTTTAATTCAGCTCAATAGTCCAACTGCTTCTTGGGGATGACATTAGTGATGTATCAGAAACTCAAAATTAAACCAGAAGCTGGTTTTATATCTCTAAATATCTCTAGGCCAAATTAATATGCCAAATATGACTCATTTACACTTGAGGAAAGACACTCTCTTGGTGGGTAAGGCAGAGAAAGCCAGAAAAGCATAGAAGTTAACCTAAGCCTGTAAACTGATGATTTCAAAAGGAAAAAGTAACATTTTCCCATTAGTTTCTGGTGGTCACACTTACCACTTGTAGCAAAGCCAGGTATCCAGCACCAACATTATCGAAGTTAACTTTAACTTTCGTCCAGTAAAACGTGCCCGACACGTTATAGAGTATACAGTCACTCATGTTGTTAATAATTTTAGGGTCTAAAGGCATATCTCCTTCTGTCTTATTAATGCACTTCCCAAACTTCCCAGCAAAGAGGTTCACTCCCATGATGCTAAAGATGAGCCAGAAGATGAGGCAGACGAGCAGAACATTCATGATGGAAGGGATGGCTCCCACGAGGGCATTGACCACCACCTTGGGTGAAACAGGAGAGAAAAACAAGAGTTAACATCAGCACTTAAATAAACACTTCACTAACAAGCTGTTCTGCAGCCTTGATTAACTAAGCTGAACATGGTGACAGGTGGATAACTACTAACACTACCTAAGGAGTCAGACCACCATTAAAGACTTCACACATTATTATTTTTCCCTTTTGTAATTAAAGACGTCATCCATTGGCATCAAGAGCATTCTTTTAATTCAGGAGCAATCGGCAAAAGTCATCATGACCTCTCAGATCCTACTGGGTAATACATTTCAGGATCTAAAAATCATACATTAATTGGAAATGGCTGGGGTAGACCATGGGGTCTCCTCAAAATAGACCAAAAAAGATTTTGGAAATCTTTTACTGAACTCAGGCCTCCCTAGTCTTTGGGATGGGAACGCTAGCTGTGACAAATTTTGCTTATTTAAATAATAACTGATCAAAGCACAGTGTACTAAACCAACTTTCCCTGTCTGCTCAGAATGTGTGATTAAAATGGTGAAACCGTTCTAAATTAACAAAAAATGCTTTTTTGCCTTTTTCAGGACACGCTGCAAAGTTCCTACACACCAACCCAGGCAAACCCCTGTGTAAAACCATACATTTTCTGAGGGAAGAACTCTATTTCCACATGTAGTTTCCCCCTTCCCACGTCAGCATGATTTCTCCATGTTCACTGCTTTTGGACATTCTGCCAATGCACAGTCCAGGCAAAGCTGCCTGGTAACATTGCTGGGGACACCAGCCCCGCTATATGAATTTGTCTCCATCTCTGTCTCATATTTTTGAGATTAAAATCTGGTAGGCAGACAGTAGACTCTTCCTTTTATCCATCTACATTTCTGAAACTGAGACAAGGTGATATTGATCCATAAAAATTAAATTTTATTCAATTGTGAATCTGATTATGGAAAATGTCAGCTCTTGTTTTCTCTCGTATTAGTGTCCAATTTTCTGACAAGTTAATAATGTAACATTTGTTTCCCCATCATTTTTGCATTGCAGAGGAAGAAAAACACCCGGAAGAGTGAAACAGTTTTCATGCACACGTACAGCAGCAGCTTGATCTACAATATACAATACAAAATTATGTAGATCTTTTTAAACTCGGATTTATATTTTGCTCATTTATGAATGACGCTAATTTGCACACAGGAAAAGCTGCTTGACCAATTTATTTTTTTTTTTTCTTTTTTTTTTTTTTTTTGCCAATTTTGTCTCTTCGTTTTGGATGTTAATAAATTTCTAACTTCACTGGTTTAAGAGTAATAAACCAATATGATGAATTATTTCCAAATCAAGGGCTTATTTGGCTAATTTGGCTATAGCCTCGGCTCTTGTTGAAGCTTTCATTTGCTGCTATGTGGGACAATATTTTTGTTCAATTTTAATCCATGGCAGCACAAAGCCACTGCACTTATGTCGCATATGCTGCTGAACCCAGCTCCCACCCGCAAGCCCTGTGACAGGACACAGACATCCAGGTTTCAGCAGCACAAGCGGTGGCCGAGCCCGCGTCCTGCTTTTTTCCTTCTGCTGAATTATGTTCAATGGCTTGTAGATAACAAAACACGACACGAGGCTGGAGCAAATCCTGTAACACCTCTCCAAATGAATTATTAACAAGGGGGTTTCATTCTTCCCCCACTGCTTCTGCTCTTACACCACCACGGTGCCATTTGGTCTCCTGCTTTGCACTGAAACAAGTGAGAAGACTTAAAGACCCAAATATACAAAGGCATGTTAGTATCCTAAACTCATTATAAAAGTTCAGCTGCCAGCCTTGCCACGGGAAGGGCTGAATTTCTGTTGCATCTAGGAGCAGCAACATATAGAACCACGTATAAGAAATGTTCTCATCCCTCTTGATTTCCATCAGTACCTTTACAGGTGAGACCACCTTCCAGGTGACTTCTTCAGGAATCACCTGGAAACTGAGCCACCCTCTGCCCTAAGCCACAGCGGTGCAAATCTATGGCTTGTGGTCCAGCTATAGATTTGGTAATCCAGGTCTCCTGATCTCATAGGCCACCTTTTCGGCCAAAGCTGATTCAGACTTTAAGTCCAGGAATGGACTTGCATAATGTGTTAATCCTCCTTTTGCCACAGCAGAACCCACCAGACTTCCTGCAGTAATTTCAGGCACAGTTCTTGCAAAGATGCTTAATTTACAGTGTCATGATTTCAAATGATGGAGAAAATAAATTATTATTAAATAACCTCTTCCTGGTGTCCTTTTCCCCCAGTGTTAGAAACAGGTGCTGTATTTTTAAGTTGAATTTGTTGAATTTGCACTAGCCATCTGCTGTTAGACATCATCTCCTATCATCCCAGCTTTCACTGCAGGTGAGCTGCCACTGAACATAGCTTCGGGTAATTAAAAAACCAGAACTTCTTTCTATCTGTCGTCATTCCTTCAGATTTCCAATTATTCTACAGAGACTTTCCTGTTTTCAACACCCCATGTCTAGCAGTTTGGTGGAATTCCAGTGCTAAAGCACTGCCATCTCCCTCTGCATGCTGGGTTACTTCTCTATGTATCAAGGGATTATATTAGTCACCTCATTTATCGGACCTGCCCAGAAGCTTGTGTCCTGTTGAACAGTCATACCAATCCCTAAGTCCTTCTCAGCTGTTGTTTTCCAAGAAGCATCCCCCAGAGTGACCTACTTTCCTCCTCCCGAGGTACGATGTATGTGGTTTTATTAAAATGCATGTTGTACCATTGAACCATTTTTCACTGTGATCCAGATCAGTCAGTATAATTCCCTTATCTGTAATATCACTTACTACTCCGCTCACTTTGTGTGTTGTCAGCAAAGATTTTATATTTTCTTCTAGTTGCTGTTAAAATCCAGGTTAAGGACAGTTCTTATTCTGAAGGATCCCTCAACCTGAGACACTCATCACCGAATTTATGGTGTCATCACTGTTTACAATTACTTTTTGAGATCCATCATCCATTTAAAATTAATTTAAAATATGTTTACTTGGCTTGGTACAAAGCCCGTATTTTCATTGCAATGTCCCACAGTATCAGATTCCTCTCTGAAATCTGAGGATATTATATCAGTGCAGTTACCATCATCAGCATAATTTGTAATCAAATCAAAGGACCGTATCAGTTTTACAAGAACTATTCCCATGAAATCATGCTAACTAGCATTCATTATGCTATTCTTTCCTGCATGTATCTTGTAGCAGCCTCATCATGACTTTGCCTAGTATCATTTTCACATTAATGGTCTATCATCATCCCACTCATCCTTTTAAAATACTGCGGTAACCTCCCTTGCTGGGAAGAAACTTGCAGGAAAGGGGCACCTCTGAAATAATTCCCTAATGAGGAGACAGGAGACTTCATGATTTGGTACAGGCAGATCTAAGTTAATTCACACTGGGCACTCTTATGGCCTGGAAAGCGGTGGGTGATGCAGGGTGGTGGGATGTGAGTAGCACTCCCAGGGTCTGCAGTGACTATCAGGGTGGGATACTGGTCTTACTGGGATCTTTTGGGGGACAGAAGGGCAAGATGGCAAGAGTTCAGCCTTATTTTGCAGACCTCTCATGGGATGGGAGCTGCTGAGACTTGTGTCAAAGTCAGAAAGGTCCCAGACTGTTTGAAGAGAGGAAAAGGACTGATGGCAACAGGTTCTCTTGGCCACGCAAGTGTTTCTCTGTGCCTTTGCTTCAGGATCAATTTTTTCCCAAATTTAGGTACAACGTCAATGAAATGAGTATCTTACTGCAGTATAAATGAGAGCCTGTTCCTGTTCCAGCCTTCCAGAAATCTTCCAGTTATTCAAGAAAAAGACATTATAATAGAGCAAACTATTATTATTTTCTTACTGTCAGTGTTTGCTTCTCAACATTATCATTATTTAATCCATCACTGTGCTGGCAATTTTCCTGTGCATTTTGGAGCATATGAACTCCTAATAATGAAAGGTCTAACTGTCCCTAGTCATGTTAAGTGTGGTTAGACAAACTAAAAATAAAATGATTTGATTTTCCAATAGCACGTATTCTCAATTACACTTTATCATAGCTTACAAGCTAATTCACTACCTCTGATAGACTGATTGTATTTCAGCTGCAGCGATGGTACCAGGAAGAAAAGGGATGTTGAGTCAGGGACCAGGGGATCCTACAAATACGAGTACGTTAGGAAGAAAACTTGCTGGGGTGATCTGTCTGCCTGCACGATGTAGGATCTCCACCAAAGCTCTAGAAAGCCTCTCAATAAAAATGTGAACTGTTTCACGTTATTTCTTTCCTATTTCAGCCTCACTTTTCCAATCCTTTGGGCTAGTCTTCCCACTGCTTTTCAGGTTTGAATCCAATTTAGTTGAACCGAAGCAAAGTCATGAACGAACATTCTTATGTCAACTTAGAATATGTTAAAGAGGTTTTGCCTGAACTTGCAAATCCACCAGTAGAAGCTAAGCCTTTATAAGCCAGATTTAAATTGATTTGAGATAGCCTGTGTACAAATGACTGATGGTTATGCTGGTATCAATGTTTGCTCGATTTACATATGTTTAATAAAGACTTGGAGTGAGGTCTTCAGATGACATAGGAGTGAGAGCTTTAATTAACGTCAGTAGTGCAACATCACTTTGGGCTAGTTGAGGATCTGCAGATGGCTTCTGTTTTGTTTTGGGAATAGCCTTTAAAATTTTGCCGTGGTTTCTGTAAACAGCATGATGAACAAAGAAATTCAGGTTTGGGTGCCCAGATGAATAGAGCCTCTTGAATCATTTTGTCTTAGTACTAGCAGAGAGAAGAGAGGCATGCAACTAGATTTGTCTGGTCTTTATCCACAAAAATGACGTGATTCAGAAAATCACAGAGTCTGTGGGACAAAGCCATAGATCTCCAATTCTGGTAATCCACACAACTGGTGAAGTATGTGTACAGTTTTCATTGCTCTATCACCATATTTCCTGTGTGACCTCAGTCGGTAGGTTCTCTAGCCTTCAGTCTGTCTTGCTGAAAGAGTATTGCAATAAGAACCGCTAATTGCTAGGAGCTTAGTGCATGAACTACACATTTTAGTCACTGATGATTCAGACCAAAACATTGTCTACAGGAAAGCTTTACCCTGAATATACATTGGTATGAAAGCTGTAGCATTTTCTTTGACCTCGTAGAGAGATTAGGGATCATCAGACATTGTAAATTGTTTTACGTGTGATTTTGTCACAGATTTGTTTTACCTTACTGTGCAATCTGCAAGATTAGCAGTAACCTCAGCTCATACAGAACACAGTTGTCATCATGTGCAAGTCATGCATGGTGCAAAGGAGTCAAATAAAGTGCTCATTTAGACAATAATTGATTAGTGTAGCAGTTAGGCTTAACAAATAAACAAGTATGCTGTGGGAATATAGCCATGCCAGCAAGGGAATGTGGAAGGCAAAGAGATGGATGCACACGATGGATCAACAAACAGAAGCTACAAAGTTTTAATGTTAATCCTGGCATTCCATATTAAAGCTGCAATCTGTTCAAAGGAAAGATTTTATGTAATCATTCATTTGCTTTCCCTATCTTTACCATTTCTAATTTTTCCTTTAATAATTAGTGAAAAAGTCCTGAAGAACTTTCCCAACCAGTCTCATTTTTATACACGTCAAAAGCAGGGAGTAAACTTGTAGGTTGGTTGTTCCCCTGATACACCTTATAATTGAGAGGTGATTGTTAGCCAGATGCTTCCTTGGCCAAAAAGCTGTTTTTTGAAGCGCAATATGACAAGTTAGGCAGCAGGATTAGTTTATCATTAAATCCACCAGAGGATAAAGCTGTAATAATACAATTGCAAATGAGACAAAGGAAGGATTTCTGATTTTGTTGTTTTGATCCAGCATTATCATTCATTTCCTTTGGCAGACAAAAGGAAGACAAAACCGTGTGCAACTGTTCCCTGTTACGTGCTTCGTGTCACACAGTTGGGTTTTGAACGATGTTTTAACTATACTTACCCTCATCCCTTCAAATCGTGACAAGGCTCTTAATGGTCGTAGGGCTCGGAGGGTCCTGAGGGATTTAATGGGACCCATCTCAGAGTATCCAAGTGTGCTGGCTATGAGGCTTATTAAAGAGACCTGAAAGGAGACACAAAGCAAAAATACAATCTGTTAGTACAGTCCTGCTATTTTCCTTCTCTTCTGACTTTCCTTCCTGAAAAGAAACAGATGGTTAGCTAGAAACAGCTGGAACAGTGGGAAAAAAACACAAAACAAACAACCCACCTTAAATGGAAGATATTAAATTAGACCAATACAGAAAAAAGGAGTTTTTACACCCACACATATATGCAGAACTCTTCCCAACTCACAAAACCTTTGTTCCACTTTAATGCCAAATTTATAGAAATACAGACTTTCTTTTAACTAAGCACACAGAAATCCTCTTGCACAAAATGGATGAGAAAAGTGATCACCATTACAATGCTACCTCTCCGTGACAGCCATGCTGGAGGTTTCCTATACACTCCTCAAGGTGTGTGTATCTTCCACTATTGAAAATATGATGAGTCACATAAGTGTTATAATTTAAGGCTTTCTGGATGAAAGCACCTGTAAGACCTAACCATTTCCAGCAGAGATAAAAGACTATAACGTTAGCATTCAATTACCAATCTTAAACTTACTGATTAGAAACAAGTCCCCTAGATTGCTGGTAGACGTGACTTTAAACCACAGACTCTAAAAGAATGATGTGCGTGACTTTGATTCTGTACTTTTCCACTTTTTCTGGTTTCTGTGCAGTCTCTAAGGCAGAAACTTGAGAGGTGTTCAGTGTTGAGGTTCACACTTCTCAAAGATGATTTATTTGAAATAAATGATCAGTTTCCAAAACTGGAGGAAGCATGGAGGGGTTCCAGTTCTCTTAACTTTCTCAGAGCTTTTGTAGCACCCAGCTTGTTAGCAATGTAGGTGCTAACAGGCACAGGACTGGAGTCTGGATGGAATGAATGGCAGTGGAGATTATGGGTCAGATTAAGAAACGCATGGAGCAATAGGGGTTTCCATGTTCAAATCCATGTTTGCAGCCTGAATTCTTACTGAGCTGGGAGTGAGAAACAAACAGCTCTCCAACAGCATAGGAATGGTGCCGATTTGCGTGTATTAAAAAGGATCCAAAATCAATCCCCACATAGGATTAGGACAAGGGGTAACAGTTTTAAATTGGAAGAGGAGAGATTGAGATTAGATATCAGGAAGAAATTCTTTCCTATGAGGGTGGTGAGACACTGGAACAGGTTGCCCAGAGAAGTTGTGGCTGCCCCATCCCTGGAGGTGTTCAAGGCCAGGCTGGATGGGGCTTTGAGCAACCTGGTCTGGTGGGAGGTGTTCCTGCTCATGGCAGGGGAGTTGGAACTTGATGATCTTTGAGGTCCCTTCCAACTCTAACCATTCTATGATTCTATATTACAAAGTGTTATTTTCTTAGGAGACAGGGATCTGTGCATACTTATCACAGCTCCCCGACTCCCATCTTACTTTAGCTGTTTTCACAGCCTCAGTTAACATGACATCGAATTATCTCACACTTACTAATACGAGTGTGCAAAGTATATCTGGAAGCAATGTGCTTTATTGCTATTTTAAAGATAAAAGCAAAGTCTAAAAGTAGGAATTATTCTCCACTATATAAAAAATAGGTCCTTAACTTAAAAGGAAACTCTAGGCTCCCCGATGAAGACTGCCAGCCCTGGTGGAAAATCTTCCTATTCATTTTAGGGTAGGATGAATTTTCCTCTGAACCTCGCTGCTGACTGACCAGCCCGGCATCACCCATGAGGTCTGTGATAAGGCAGGATAAGATGAGCTTTGTCCCCTAAGTCACAAGTGCTCATGTCCTCTATGGATCAACCTTCCTCCTGAATATGCTTTCATTTATGTACAAGTGATGTCTGCAGAGCTAAGCATGTTTGTAAAAGTTGCTCAATTTGTTAAATTATTTACCTATGATGGCTTTATTGTGGTATGCTGGGTGACAGCAAGCCTAAAGGCAGGAGGTCTCAGAGACACAAGGCCCGGGCTGGATGCAGCAGGCTGGATAGCTGCTGGGTTAAGACAGCCCAGATTTGCAGATGGCGAAGTGGCACAGAGGCTGACTGTCATGCTTTAACATGTCACTCTTTAACAAGGTGTGACACAAACTCACCTCTCGTCTACAAACCCAGTGGCTTATGCTGAAGGAAGGGCTTAATAAATATTTCTGCTTTTTAGGGGTGAGTGTGCTCACACCACAGTAGACAGGCAGACTGGATTCAATGTTTGATGTCTTAGGACTCTTAGACACCGGGGAGGCAAAAATCACCAGTGAAGCCTTTGCTTTCATCTCTAAGATCTGAACCCATGACAGGTATTTTAGAGTAAACAATGCTTCTTTCAGCTCAGTCCTGCTCAATGTTCTCAATTAAAGACAAAAATCTGGGTTTGACTTCAAAACAATCTTAAGCTCACCAAGGCTTCCGAATTTTCAGTCTTCCCTATTTCTTACCAGCCTTGATTACATCCTGTACTCTCAAGTTGTATTAACACACAGGCCAAAGGCTTCTCCTTTCATTCAACTCTACCCAAGAAAGGGTTGAAGGCAATAAGCAAATGTGCAACCATTCAACTAAGTCACCTTAAAACTGTAATATAATAGGCATTATTGAGATACCACGACGTGATTAACACTGTGGCACATATTTCTGTCTTTGGTGCAAAGTTGAGTGCAGAAAATGACCTTAACCTCACAAAACCTTGAAGCTTCTTATCTAAAAAGGCGGGAGGTATGAGAAAAACAGCTCAATGATAGCATGCTCAACGGTAGAAACCAAGATCTCCACACATATATTTCAAGGAAAACTCATTCATCTGTAACATTAATGCACAGATTTAAAATGAACTTAATTAATTACACGTCACCCAACACCCATTTTTGCTAACTTCACCCACAATGACTGAAAGTCAAATCTTCTCAAGGTCTTCAAACCACCTTGGTTCATGCATCTGCATGCTTTCTCCCTCGAGTCCTGTAACTCTTCTTTTTCTCAAGGCAGGAGGTATTCTGTTCAAATCCTGCAAGACCAGGCTTTGTATCTGAGCAGGTTACCATTTTCTTTAAAGTGCCGTAAATGTCACCCTGAAACACATCACAGGTGCTGTTGTCCTCCTGACACAGATTTACACTGCATTAGCTATCTCTTCAGAGGATTAGGCCATGAAGCTGAGTGATATTTGGCAATGATTTACAAGGCTGGAGTCAGAACTGAGTTTGAAACAACTTGTTTAAATGCTCGGCTGTTGGTTTTGAAGGTATCCCCGTCAAATGTTATTTATCAGAGAATTACTAAGGCAGGGAGTTGGCCATTTGGACTTGATTAAAAGTGACCCGAAAGGTTATTTTTAGAAAAAAAATCATGCAGTTTTCAAAATTGGTGCTGACTGCCCCACATAATCACAGAAAAGGTGAAGTCAGCTGTTTCTGTTACTCCCGCCCCCACTTACAAGGCTGTGCAGCCCAGAGCTACTTTAAGGCTCTACTTTGTGCTCTGCTCGGTGTCAGAAACTCGCTGGCACCCAGAAAACACGTCCAGATGTCAACATAATATCCAGATTCACAATATGGCACACATTTCTAATATTTTCTGTTAGCAAACAGTTTTGTATTTATTTATTTTTTTCAGTTAATAAAAACAACCCCTAAAGACCAGTTAGCACTATAACATTGTGGAGAGCAGGTGAATCCTATGGAGTCACTATTGCCTGGAGCCACTTCCCATAAAATTAACAACCTGCTGTTGGGTTTGAGCTTTTGCTTCACTTTCACCCTTCACCCTTCACCATTCACATGGCATGTGTGCTAACTGGTAAACTACAGACTATCTCATCCTCCTCTGCACTTCTTCCGACCTAAGAAGCCTCATTATTGTTCCTATTTGCAGGTGCTTTCCTTCCAGTATCTCCCTTAAGGGTCTTTCCAGAACCCGCTAGATCTTACTAAGAAGATTTCACATCTTTCTGTCTAAACCTTCCTTCCCTTAACTTAATCAAGTAATAATATCCTCCACGTTAGCTCTAAACTACCCCCTTGACTTGCTGTTTATTCCTCGTAATTCAGTATACACAATCCTGCCTCCACAGACAAAATTCTCACCAACCACATGGCCTAGGATTTCAATCATGTGGCAGCTCTTCCCTTTTGCTCTCCTCAGATCATCTCAACACAGCCCAACCAGAGTCAAGTCTCAGTGCTGGCAGCTACTTTCCAAAATTTATTCCACCCTGAAGAAAGAGTGGAAACCCTGAAAGAGTCAGCAATTACTGCCTGGCTCAATGGTAGAGTTTCCCAGCAAAACTCAGGCTCCAGGCAAAGCCACGATGACGTTACCTACACACCTAGGCTGCTTCTTGCCATTGTAGACAGGCAGAGGGGCTTGAGCTCTCTGATCTTAGCATTTAAGGAAGTTTGTTGCCTTTGTTCCTTACTTTCTTTGCCCAGTTATTGCCAGTGTATTCTAATGAAATTAAAACCTGAGTTTCTTAATTGTTTTGACAATCCACTACAAGTTTGTATTTCACCAAAAAACAAGTCTTGTCTGGGATTCAGGACTTTTTTTTTCAGTAACTGCCCCTTTTTTGTTGTTGTTTTTTCTAATAGTTTAATGCCATTTTATCATGTTTGAGATGAGAAATATGCCTTATTTAGCATTAGGCTGCCACTGTGCCCAGTACTGTCTCTGCATACCAGCCATGGTCTGCCTGCGAGAAGCAAAGGCAGAGGGCGGAACAACAGCAAAAAGAGCTTTGTTTAAAATGTTTCATCTTTTTTCCAAGAGCATGGTGCATTTCTTTAAACCATCAAAAATTCCAAACTCCTCAAAGGATCCCATAGGGAGCAGGTTGGTGCTCACAGTAATTCAAGATTTAGACAGCATTTTCTTTTGATAATTAGAATTGTTCACTATGCAGAGATAAAGTTACACACTAGGTATATGTGTCTTCACTATCTGACAGTGACTCAGGGAATCAGTGTTGTAAACCAGTGTAAACCCCAGTAAAGCTGTCAAAAGAGATTTTTAAAGCTGCAGAAAAACCGTTTTAAAGGAGGAAGTGCAATAATGCAGCTTCCTTTCAGCATACACAGGGGGAAAGGTGCTTAATCAAAAGATCACAGACTCTTTTTCCCAAGAAGCTACTGCATCTATAACAGTAATGGGGTTCCTTCCTATATACATACATTTTTATAGCATATTGGTAGCACACACAGACTACTTAGCCATGAAATTATGCTGGCGGCAGTAATCCAAAGGGCGCATTCTTCAGGAGCAGCCTTTCATTTGAGGCTGACAGTTTCCTATAGCGAAGAGGTGGGTTTGAGATGGAATAGGGGCCATTCCTCTCTTTTTTGTGTTTCTTCCCACTGGCCTAAAAGCACATCATTTCAGATAACCAGCAAGCACTTGCTGGACCAAGGTGGAAGCAGACCTGAGAGCACCGTGTGAAGACAGATGCTGTTCAGCATAGACTGCATTTTTGAATTAACCCCAGATCACCGCTGAGATGAATTAATAGCAGAGCCCAGGGAACAAGGAGTTCTGCCTGGGAAATGGTGAAAATCCTCCTTGGCTGGTCATATAAATCCTAAAACCCATGAGAACAATGGGAAACCTCTACTAAATATCTGCCTGCTGCAGCACACAGCTGCTGGCTCAGGGAGAAGAAGAGACCTCCTTCCTGGTTTGGGCAATAGCACATGTTTTATGCAGCTAGGGATTTCATCAAATTAACCTGCTTCTTCGAATTAGAGGGGAGGGAGCGGTGGAAAAAAAGGACACCCGAAAGGGAACACAGCAGCTGAGTTGAAAGCTCTGACCACTTATTTAAATAAGCAGTTTCTGCTAATGCAGGCCCCCAGTGCTTTCAAAGAGCTTTTTGTGTGCCCCAAGAACACCTGTCTCTCCCTCTCTAATTGAGCTTTTTTTTTTTTTTTGAAAAAAGAAAAAGAATAAAAGGAAAAAAAAAAAAAAAAGACCTTAGATTACTTTGGGTGCCTCTTTTCAATCCAGTCTGGTTTCTCCTGTTCATTGCTGCCAGGGACAGCATTACCCAAAGAGCACATCTTCACAGCCCAAGCAGCAGCCCAGGGTCTTTAAAAGCCAGGCCAGCAGTCCCAAGTTGCTACCCTTGATTTAAAAAGGAACAAAATCAGGTCTGTACCCCAAATGTAAACTGGAAAAACTACAGGGAAAGGGAAATCTGCAAATAAATCGAAATATGTGGAACTTATTGCCACTCCGAAATACTGCTGAGTGAAAAGGGCTTGCACTAAGGTTGGTATTCCATCTAGCACCTACCATTTCTGAGCAGATGTTTATCATCACCCTATTTATTTTATTTTTTGCATTTTTCTGTCACACGGATGTCTAACTAGACAACTGCACCTGCCCATCCAGAAATTGCATATTATGAATGAAGGGCATAAAGATAAAGCCTTAAAATTATGGCACTAGGGAGAGACTTGGGTGACCTAAATCAAATTCCCACCTCTGCCACCTGTTTCCTTGAATCACCACCCTCAAGTTCAGGTAAAGACTGTGAACTCCTTAGGCCTGCTCTGTAGTTAGTCCACGGCATGGAGATAAAAGCTCGTCTGCAGATGAGTTAATGAGCAGCTTCCCTCATCGGCAGTGGAGTTCATTACTGCTTGTGGAGTGCTCTCATGTATTATAATATGATGGGCTACACGAGTGTCTGGATTAATTATAAACAAAAATTATCTCCTGGAAAGCACAACGCTAGTTCATATACCTCAGGTTTAAAAAGGCTTGTAGATGACGTTTTTTTCTCCAGGACATTTCCTCTCCCTTTTTAATTTGCTTTTTGTTTTCCCCATCAAATATTCAAACTAAGACTGTGAAACACTGTTAATATTCCATCTTCTCAGCTTGTTTCCCGTTCCTCATGTCCATGCTTTTCAAAGCAATGTTTCCTTTTCAGAGGGCAGCCTTGTTACAAACAGCATGTGCCACTCCTGTTGGCTTAAACGCTTTTAAATAAATCATTCCTGCATCCTAATTGTTTCCTGGCGGTTTTCAGAAGAACCTCTTTGCGTCTCACTGTTCTTTTAATCTGTCACCTCCTTTACACCTGCTCAGGCTTTTCTAACAACTCCAGTCAATTCCCAAGGCAGATGGCTGCGAATCAAGAATTAAACCTCAGCTAATTTCTGAGGGCGAGTCAAACGACCTGCTGCTGCAAGCTTACCAGACAACTGCAAACTGACTTACCAATCTGCAGTTTTCCCATCCTTTCCAAATGGATTTCTCAGCTTCTCTCAATTCACCTTTTCTCTACAAAAAGGCACCCTTTGCCAGACCTACACATCCCATTTATCAGCACTGGGTAGGGCTGGCTAAAGGGTTGCTGTGATTTTTGGGGACCACATGGCATTCCTTGATCAGTCAAACCTTGGCCAAGACCCAAAGTCCTTCTCCTTGTTGCCACAGCAGTGGCTGTGGGGGTGCTGCTGCCTTGAAAAGTCTGGTATTTCTACCAGGATTTAGAGCAAAAGAATTTCTTCATCATTAACTACATTCTGCTTCTCATCCAGACGCCGTGTGGAGACAGCCTTGACAGCCTTGATTTTGGGCAGCTGAAGAGGAAAGATATTCTCCTCTTAAAAAGATCTCCAAAAACACTGCACAACTCATCCCAGGGTACCTTCTTGATGCTGAATGCTGTTGTCAGGAGTAGACAGGAATACACTTGATTATTATTTATTATTTGAAGACAGCATTATAACGCCAGGGGTGTGCATAGTGATTACTGTGAGAACATTCCCCTGGGGGCTCAACCCCATCCACTCTGCTCCATTTCCATTCCAGCTGGTGGGAGTTGAGGTGCTGAACTGAAGGCATGCTTATTTCAGAGCAGGATTAGGATCAACCCCACTTACGTATGTTGCGATGTAAAAATGAAAAAAAAAAAAAAACACCAAAAAANAAAAAAAGAAAGAGAAAAATCAAACAAACGAAAAAAAGAAAGAGAAAAATCTTCTGGGGCTGTTTCCACAAGGTGCTGCTCTGGATTTGCTCGATTCCCTAAAGCATTTATTTAATCAGATGTTCCAAATCAGTATGAAAAATACCAGGTTGATGTGGGAAATATGACAGTCTTAACTTGAAAATCATCTGTTTCATTGGATTCTTGAACCTTGAATCTGGATTCTTGAAGTTGATCTTGATATTGTTAAATATACTAGGATAGAGAGGGACTCTGAAGAATTATAGGTTCCCTGATTTCTGCCAGAAAGGACAATAGTACAAGTAGGAGTCCTCCATATTGCAAGCACAAGTCCTCATCTTCATTTGCCTTGGCACAAAGCACCCCAAAGCCAGTCATACCAAGGTAAGAGGCCAGCACAAAGTCCCTATGCCAGCGGAGCACAGCTTTCAAATTTTATCCCAATTCCTTTGATCTCTCCTCCACCAATAAGCAATCTCTGAACCCTCTGCAGCCTGCATCTCTCTTTTCTTCTTTCACCCTTCTTCTGCCACCAGTTTCTTGAGCAACCCTGGCTATCCTGGATGGAGCCACAAGAGTGGTGGGAAGAAGGGGTTGCAAAGGTCCTCAGGGAGAGGAACTGTAGGACAATCCTCCTCTGCCCTTGCAGAACATGTGGGACCCTGTCTGAACTGTTAAATACAGCCTACATCTCTGTCCCAGCTCCGATCCTCCGTGCAGGGAGAACATCTCTGTATAAGGAATTTGGCTGCTTCACTCACAGCAATGGAAAGGGCCAAGTAAGATGCATGCAAGAGCTCAAGGGTTTTATTCATTATTTTCTTTTCAAGCATATTCTTCTAAAAAAGGTCATTGAAATGCGCTCCATCTCTAAATAACTTCAAGAAATAAAAATGTCTGGTAAACCTAGTTCAGCACAATCTGAGTCGAGGTGAGATTTTTTACACCACTTTCAAAAGTTGAAATTCTCCTTCAGTAATTGAAATTCTTTAGTAATTACAGTAATTCTTCATATTGCAACCATTTCACAAGGGGTTGGCCGGCAGCGAGCTGTGCTTCCTGCTGGACTTTTCTCCTCACCATCATTTACTGTCCTTTTTTCCTCCAACTGCAGTGTGCTTTGTCCTGCTGTGCCTTGTCTGAGGCCGACCTTGTGCTTTCACTTAGCAAAGGCCGGCTGCTGTCCTTTTAGCATCCATGTGGTAACTGACATGAGGTGCAACCCAAGATAAGACAAGGCATTTGGATGTTTTTGCATGTGTTATGTTGAGATAAAGCATGGGGAGGCAGAAGGGAGATTTACAACCTCTGCTGACCTGCTAACACACATTAAAAACAATTATCTTCATGTGGATTTTTTTTTTTTTACTTATCCTGAATTAGGCATGTTGTAGTAAACCACCTTTTTTTCCTTCTTTCCTTCTTCTTTGGTTTTTTTTTTGTTGTTGTTGTTTTTGTTTTGTTTTGTTTTTGTTTTTTTCCCTCATAAGCAAGCTCCCTGGCTTCTCAAGAGGGATTCTCTTTTCTGTGAGTTATCTGGGAGATTTATGCCATTAGCAGAGGCCCAGAAGAATGTGCAGTAGACATCTTCAAAAATCCCACACGAACATTTGCCTTGAGGGACTAGAGGAAAACTAGTCAAAAAACGAGCTCTGAAGTAATAGTATCCTGTTGTAGTCCATGGATTTTTGATAACTGGCAGAGAGCACTAATAAGTTCCCAATTGAGATGTTTCTCCAAGTGACAGGCTACATTATTTTTACTTTGTCTTGGCTGTGTTTTTGTCATTCTGTTCCTGTGTGTTTTTCTGAACGGAAAGTAAACAAAATCCACGTGCTTTTAGGGTAATTTCCCAAGAACACAAATTGGATTTCAGTGCTGTTTGGGAACAAGTCATTACAGCAGATTGTGTAATTACTGGTAAAGCAAACAGAAATCACCTTGCTAATCAACACAGAATACAGATGGAAAAAACAATTAAAGTAATCAGAAGCCATCAATATTTACTTCACACAGCAAGTTTTTAATTGTCACTTAAAGACAAACCAACACAAGGGCATAATTTAATTCAATTCAATTTTTAACTAGGGATAGAAAGACTGTTTCGAATTGTTTGCCTCAAAATCAGACATTATTAGCTGCTCTTTAACTTGCCTGGCAGTCAAGTATCCTAACTAGAAATCTTAAAGCATGTGCTTTCCAGGAAACTATCTTGGAAAACATACTATCTGTGGTTTTTTAAGCACTCAGTGAAAACGATGGTGCATTGAATGACTGAGCATCCATGAGCAGTTCTCAAACAAGCAAACGGGCAATTTGGCAGTAGGCAAGAAATTAGGAGAGCTGCTCATTGGAGAAGACAGAGCTCTAGGTACAAACTCAGCAGCTCCAGGCAAACACCAGCAACACATTCTGTTAGATCCATTCACAACAGGTATGGGGAGGGGGTGGAAGGTATTTATTCTTTTACTTCCATAAAAGCATCTACAACATCCTGCCTAGCAGACCTGTTGAATAACTCATTTGAGATGTCTAGCCTCCAAATCCATTGCTGAGCCTCGCTTGAGCTATTTTTCAGGCGGATTCACTGCTTAAAGTGGTTGTGAGCCCCTACCTCCAGGGTGGCAGAGTAGCTCTCTGGGAAAAGGGAGGAAAGGAGCAATCTTTCTTTGTGATGACTTGCCTGGAGAGAAACTAGGGGGGGCAACAGGGCAAGAACTGAGAACTAGAGATGATCTTCCCCTCCTCGCTGCAGGACGTAGCATTAGGACCCACTGCTGGAGATGGCTGAAGGGGAAGGAGGCAGCCAGCATCTCTAGAAAAGCAATTGCTTAAGAAAATAGCTTTCCCCAAGTATCAAATCTTGAAAGATGGGATAATCTTAGAAAGAATTGGTGGAGAAATACTCATCTACCCTCATGTCCGAAATCAGTAAATGACAATCAGGGCTCTTTTCTTTAAGCCTGGATTGAGGCTAACTTTTGGTCAATTAAATTGAACACAAAAGCTGCAATGGAGACGATGGATTTGTGATAATGGACTTTTGTAGAGAAATAACATTAGTGCCTGTTTAAGAGGATTTTTCTGTATATGCCACAGGCAACAAAACTTGGCTGTGACTTTTTTCTGAGCATTCTTACTAATGCATTGAAGACTTTACATCCCTTTCCCAACAGCTTTCTCCTGACAAATTCTGCAGGGTGCCAACATCTCCCCTCTGCCTTCAAAGCATGACCAGCGAGCAAAGAAGCTGGTGACTGCAACACCCTCAGTCTTTGATTGACGTTAAGCTCCAGATTGATGCCTTTCCCGAACTGACTGCTGCAATAGAATAATCCATCCCCTGTCAGCAGAGACTGGGACACAGCGCAGAATTAATTGGCTGAAGCTCAAACTCGATAAGCTTAAGATAATATTTATAGGTCAGAGGAAACAATTGAAAGGAATATCAAACATGACACCAGCGTGCACAAACAGTGGAGTTTATCTGTCCCTTGTTTTAAAACCCAACTGTCTCTGCTGTCGCAGGACATGCCTGGTTGAAGGGGGTTTTCATAAACATTCATTCTGAACGCCATGTGCCCCTGTCTCTGGCCAAGTTCAGACTCCTTGTTTAATCTGCTTTGTACAAAGAGGTTCTGATTGCACGAATGCTTGGAAAATATCTGTTCTTTGTGAAAATATTTGCCTGTGCATCCTAGCAAAGAGGACGGTGCATAAACATCATTCCCGACAGTGATACTGATGGCTGTCCACACTTCAGGTACGCTGGAGTCTCTGCTTCTCCCTCAGTTGAAAAGAGCTGTGAACTGAGTACCCACCAGTTCATGTGCATGGAGAAACTTTGTAGAAGGGGATTAGTTTCAGAAATATACTTGGTATTTGCAGGGAAGTAGAATGTACATTACTGCTGTTTGCTCAGTATATCCAAATTTCAGCAGACATCCAAGGCATCTTTCCCGGGCGCCTGAAGTTGAAATGAGCCTGTATTTTGTGGCTTGATTACTCCTTTCTCCCTTCCTCCCAAAGAAATCTGTTGCAGCACTGAAGACAGGACTTTATTGTTTTGCAATGTATTTAAAAGCACTCTCTTACAGTTTTGCTACACTAGCACACTTCTTTGAGATGCAGAGAAGCCCATTATCAGAGATCATCCTTTAGGGATTCTACATCCAGCAAAAATAGCTTTCCATTTGTGGATTACTGTGTGTTTTGATGTTCAGGCTTTGCAAGACAGAATTTTCTTTAGTAATCCACAGTTGTGAGATACAGCCTTTGCTGTTCCACAGACCCAAATCGGTGTCAAAGGTCTTTCACAAGGCAGGGTAAGTAGAAAAATAATTTAAAAAAAATTAGCAGCAAAATGGTTATACCCCCCTGGGTTCACTTGCCATTTAGAAATAGTGAATACTTGTACATTTTGAGCTGGTTTTATGAATTATTCACAACAGAAAAAGGATTCTGAGTTGCATTTGTACAATGAGAAAACACAGATGATGGATGGTTTCACATGTCCAATGAAAAATCAACTATCACAGCTTGAATTTTGAATACCGATACCAAACTGCTAATGAATAATTTGCAGATCAGGAATTTTTAAGTGAATAACTTTTAAACAAATAAATTTGAGAAAATCAGACAAGTGGTTCATCTGCTTCTTTTGGATCAGCTAATTTGCCCATTCACTCCCTTCTGCAGCTCGGTTGCAGTGAATTGGTTCTCAAAGAACCAAAAAGAAAATGTAAATTGAAGTAAAAAGTGTGCTGGAAAAATGATAGCATGGTACTCTGCCAATTCAGGGTGGCCGGGTGTGTGAGAAATAGGGTAGGAGAAGAGCATCTGTCAAATCCACTAAAAATATAGTACTAGGTTCTCATAATCCACATTGGGAAATGGTTTTGAAGAAAAGAATGGGGCATGGGGAAAAGCTTTATTCACTGAGTACATAATAAAGGGAAAGCAATTTTCTAGAGTCAATTATTAACCAAAACAGCTCAGGGATGAAGCAACCTGTTGGGCACCTCAGGAGCCTGCAAAATACGAGGGTTTAGAAAATAAAATCTTGGGGTCAGTAAGAAGGTTCTGGGGTGGATTTGCTGGGAAAAAGGGGAGTCCCAAGGGCCTGTGGTCTCCTTTCCCCAACAGCACTCTTTTATGCCAAATGTGCTCTGGATATGTGGCAGGGGAGTTTTGAAGCCCCTTTTCCCAGCCCACTTGAGACTGGCTCTAAAATCTCTCATACTCACAAATTCCACTATTAAAAAGCAAACGTATGCCTAAATTATGGGGTTATGCCCTGACTTTGCATTTTCATGTAGCTTCTGTTCCACGACACCTCTTCACATGGAGAACAGGATTTAGTTTCCATTTTACTCTCTTATCATGTTATAAAGTACATATTTCTAAGAAGGGGGAACTCATTTCAAACATTTAATGATGCAGCAGGTCTCCAAACTACTTCAGCAAATTCATCATACAAACTGTTTATCTCATCAGGAAGACCCCTGCTTACAGCTGTGACAATATCAAGGCCCCATCCAGCCTTTCTAGTCTTCAAAAGTTCATTAAAACAATAACTCTACTAACAAATTCCTGGAAGCCTATGCAATACCTTATGTGGGTCTTCTTAATTCCATTTTACAGATGGAGAAACCAAGAAAGAAAAGCTGTGTCACTCGACCTAAACCACACTAAGCACTAAGGTTGGGCTATAACTTAGGAACTGGTGGCTTCCAATGTTGTGGTTAAATAATTAAACCAGGCCTTCCTCTTCTACTGAAGCTAATCTGTGAAAAGTGAGTGCCTTCCCTTTAAGAGGTTTCCAAGCCTGTATGCAAAGAGGAATTTATGACCTACAATTTATGTAAAGAATTTCCTTTTCATAAATCAATTTATTAAAGCTCTGGAGAAGCTTCCAAAGGCTCTGATCCAGCAGTGCACTTAGACATGTCCATAACTTCAAACAAGTAAATTGTCCCATTGAAGTGCTTTGCTGGACCAGGGCCAAAGAAAGTGCAGATCTCCCCTGAGTCAAGGTTCAGATGTAAAATGGGGAAAAATAATTTATCAAAAGTTTAATAAGTTACACAGTCGCAGCGGAGTTCTGCCAGCCTTCTACATTAATACCTCAAGCTAATAAGAAATGGCCTCAGGGAGATAATTGCCTCCTTATTGATAGGCTGTGATGAAACGTTAACCCTCATCTGGAGGATGTGGTGTTCCTGGCTTTTCCAGAATTTGGCAGATCCCACACCCAGGCAATGTGAAACTTCTGAGGAGACATACCTTGTTCTAGCAACACTCCTGCGCCATGAGCTCCCTTCTCTCCAACTATTACTCGCTGGTAAGGGTTATCCTTGTATGGGAAACTAGACATACTGATATTTCAAGGATTTGGAGTATTTTGTAAGGTTTTGTAACAGTGAAATTGCTTTGACAAGAGGACTATTCACGCCTTCTTCTGGATTCCTTCAGTGGTAAATACTTGGGAGATGGTTCTGAACATACTGTTACATGCCCCTGGCAGCCTCGCATGAAAACTACGCCAAGGACAGCTTCTCTAATCTGCTGAAAGACTTGTGTGTCGAGGTCATGTGTGGAGCAGTCGGAGGTAACTGGACCTTGTGCTAGGCGGCAGTGTGGAATGAGATGTTAAATGCTAAAAGAAAGAGTGAGCTCCTAGGAATGAGAAGGGAATGTGACTCAAATTAGCAGGATGACACCTCTGAGTAACGACCTCCTCTGCTCTGGCACGCTACTTCCTGGGGATGCAGGGTTACATATCAAGTTTCCAGACTTCCTTCAAGGTTTGCTAGGGTTGTTACTCAGAATGAGCAGTGGCTGCCGTTTTGCAAACACAAAGCTGCCAGATCTAACAGCCCGTTCTTCTGCATTATAAAATTCAACACGAAAAGCACTGCAGTTCCAAAATAATACTTACATCTACAATTAGGAAGTCAAGCCAGCACCAGGCATTGGTAAAATACTTCTTGAAGCCATAAGCCACCCATTTCAGGAGCATTTCCAAGACAAAGATATAAGTGAATATTTTGTCAGCATATTCCAGCATGGTTTTTATGTTTTTTCGATCTTCAAGGTAAATGTCTTCAAAAGCCTGAAAGTACAAAAGACTGATTACAAACTTCTGCTGAACTGTGTTGGAAAACCCTGGTGCTGCTGTACAAGTCTGTAGAATTATTTTTACTGCTTGTGATTTCTGATCTATTTTAATGTTACCATCACAAGGAGTGCACAGGCACAAACAGGACTGATTCTAACCTAACAGAGGGCTGTTCAGCTTTCCGTTATCATAGGCATGCATTTAGCTGTCTCTCTCTCTCCAGCCTCTAATGACTTTATTGAGTAGACATCCTCTGAGTGCAAGAGGAGCTGAAGCATCCTAGACTTTGGGACACACATGTGTGAGCCACCCCAAGCTGCCCAAGGGCTCCTGTTGGCTGTGTCACTGCTATCAGGGCACCTCAGGTTCCCCCAGGGCACAGGATGCTTGTCTTTAGGAGGCAGAATCTGACTCTTGCAGTTAGTCAAATATATCTTATTGCTAATGATGACAAATTGGGATATTAACCTGCTTAAGCCTGTGTTATAGAGTACCACAGTTCTCTGGCTTCTGTTCAGCCATCACATTTAAGGTAGCTACAACTATCTGCCTCGGGAAATACTCATTATTATTCACTTAACAGAACAATTATGTTTTAAAGGTCAAGGTATCTATCTACCTATCTCATCTGTCTCTCTAATCTTGCGCAGGGCATCATTAAAGGACTTTCAGTCTCTGTATCAAGTACAAGCAACTTAATAACCCCTTTAAAATATTTAACATATAAAACGATATGCCTATGAGAACAAAACAAATAGAGTTGTCTCATAATTTAGCTTTGACTTGAGAAGGTATGTCAAATAAAATGCAGGACCCTAATGCTAAGGTTGCATATATGTGGCCTGTTCTGGGGGCTTGAGCTTCCCAGCTACTCAATCGAGTGTCGTTGCACAAACTGTTCCCGTGTCCCTGTAACCCGGATGACCCAAGCTTTGATATGTATTACTCTTGTCCCATCGTGTGACTCTGAGAACTTGGCAGCAAGAGAGCACAACACTATTCGAGAGGATCTGTGCTAATCTTCTTAATTATCTGCATTTACATATTTCAAGATCTGTGGCTGCTTTCTGAGGAACTTCAAAAAGTTAGCAAACACCCAGTGCCTGGAGATACAAGAAGCGTGTTACTTGTCACTCAAGCAGTCACACTGCTCTTCTGCCTGCCAGGGAACAGTAATTAAAGTGACAAGAAAGCTTTGGCAGCCTGTGCCAAAGCTTGTCCATTTGTCCCCACACTTTGGGGTGACGTTTTCACTGCAACTCTGTCTCCTATCTTGCCTTCAAAAATGATATTTCAAGGGTGTGAAAGAGCTGTTGGAGAAGGCCACAGAAAATAATACACAGAGAGATGACTGGAGTTTATCACTTCTTGTAGGGGCTCACTCACTTTGTCAGATGACTTGCTGTACTTTGCAATTACTGCAAAAATAACAACAAACTATTTAAAGCCATTTCCTCCTCTTCCTCCTTTGCTCTCACTATTTTCTACTGGCTTGTCAAAAAGCATATTGTGTTTTGTCTATTAAAAGCCCACTCTGAGTCAGGAAGCAGCTTAGTAAGGGATGAAGAATACACTACCTGCATGCCTCAGGTGCACTATATTTCTGCACAAGCTGTGGGTATTACCCAAATGACAAAACTCTGGTGCTTTGCATTGTTTTATAGTATAACAGATGAAACCTTTGCAGTATAAAACATCATTAAGGGTTATTTCTCCTGCTTTGCTCTGTGTGTTAAAAAATAGTTAAACAGGATACCTGCAATGTTATCCACAATTATTATTAAAAAAATGGTTCCTGATTAAGGTGCATATGTCTTAAATGCATAAGAAAAGGTTTTGGATCTTTTGCAGCAAGATATAGATATATTATGATGGTTTAACTACCACACACAAGTATATATTGGTTTTTAAACTCCCTTAAAAACTTAGCACGTCCCAGGGTTGTAGCCAGATGAGCTCAGTTTTTGGAAGAGTTCACCCCAGAATAACAGAAGAAAAGAGTTGTGTATTCCCTCCAACATCTTCTATCCAAATACTGAAGCACAGTGCTGATATGTGAGAAAACGCAGCATAATTTGCCCTTATACAGAACTGCCCCGTTTAAATTGAGAATAGCAAAAAAGTAAATGAATGCATGCAGTGAAAATTAAATGAGATTTATATCACAGTGTTCAGTATCTAAGGCACTTTTAATTACATATGTAAGGAAGTGTATTCATCTAAAGTGTGTTATAGCAAGTGACATGCCTCCCTTAACACATGTTAAAAAAATAACATGCTGATCCTCAAACTGGTACAAAAACTGACAGACTCCATTGATTTTAGCAAAGCTATGACACTTTTCAGCAGCCTACTATTTACTCAATTTTTCAGCCTCTTGCTTTTCATAATAAAATAAAATCCTCTGGGTGAAATTTCAGCCCTTCCCTGGTGGACCTGGAGAATGGTCCAGTCTTTTCCATCAACATTTATGTATTTTCATCTTCTTGTCTCCCTGCAGAGACTTTCTTTAAACTACATAAACCCAGTACTTCTGTTTTTCTCTTTTTTTAGGCCACTGATAATTTGTGTTGCTCTCCTCTGGAGTTTCTTCAATTAGCCCATGTCTTTCCCAAAGTGCAACGCCCAGAGCTGAAGCCAGTGCTCCAGCTGAGGCCTCCTTGATGCCAACTGGAGTGGAAGAACATGCTTATTTATACAGCCCAGTGGGGTGTTCTGCTTTTGTGCCGTGCTGTGATGTAGTTTACTCTTACCCTGTTTGTTGCCTGTTCTCTCTCCAGTTCTTTTTACTAAATTCTACCTTACCAGCCATCCAACATCGTGCCTTTCTGCCCATGATTATTCCTGAGGAGGTGAAGCAGGCACCTTTATAAGATGCTATTCTTCTTACCATTTAAGGTAGATTCATCTATTTGGCTGAAATTAATCCTCACCTCCAGAAATACATGGATAACCTGTCCAAACAGAGCACTGCCTACAAATTTAGTAGTTGTATTTCTCACTCCATCAGGGAGGAGAAGATCAGTGACCACCAGACCAAAGCCTGGAGAACTCTTGATATATCTCTTTGCTCTATGCCCAGATAAAAACCTGAGAGCAATGGGATCTCGGGAGAAGAGGATCCCTTATCAGAGCCCTGGACAGTGACCTACCAGCTTGCATGCACACACATCCATCTGGTTAGAAGCAGGAGCTACCTACACAGGGAACATACAGTTGTTTAAGCTAAGGTGAGCTCAAAACATGACTGGCACCCACCAGCTCCATGTGTAGCACTGATTCAATGCTCCTATATCTTCTGTGATTTTGCTTTGTTTATTATAAAATGTGTTAAAAAACCCACCCCACCCTCAAAAAAAAGTCCATCCAAAAAAGAGCAAAATATAAGCCTCCAGATGGGAACAACCATGGAGCAGTTATGGGATGCTGAGTAGTAATTCTGGGATACTTCCTCACACAGACTTCCTTAAAATTTCAAATTCTTTTTTGAAATTCTTTTTTCAAATTCTTTCAAATTTTTTTTTGAAAATTCTTTTCAAAACATGTGCACATCATAATTTTATGTTATAACAGAAGACAGTTTACGCCCTGTCCCCAGTATGGTAAAGGCAGGGGAGATCTGAAAAGCAGACCTTTTTTTAGCCCAAAACATGCTTTGCTTTGAGAAGTGAGCAGTTGGGGTTTTTACAGACTGGAGAACACCTCCCCTGAGACCCATTCAGCTAGGAAATCCCATAACATTTACCAGGGCTCCGCTGCTCAGCAGGATCATGAATATGATGAACGTTTCAAACCAGTTGTGTTCTACAATTCTGTAGCAGGTTTTCCGCAGCCTCCACCAAATTTTTCCTGGAAATTTTGTGATGTCCACTGAACAGCATGGGAAGAATCGCACACACACTGAAAAGGAGTAGAAGAAAAACAAAGTAATTGTAAAAAAAAAGAAAAAAAGAAAAGCCATTTAATTATTAAAGCTGCAAAACAAGATTTTTTCTATCAATAAGCTGCCACATGGAGACTTCCCTCCCTTGTTTTTCTCACCAAATACTTCTGCTCTGCCTTCCACTTCCCCCCCTCACTCCTCTAATAAAAAACATTCAAAATCACTTAAAATGAGCCCATGTTATTTCTCCCAATGATTTTTATGATACAGAATGTATTGGCGATGAGTCACCAGCACTCTAGGTCGATCACATTGTGTTAGCTGAGCTCAGGCAGCACCGCTGATCAGGACTAATGATTCCAGCAATAGTTTCCACATCCTTCTGAATGGAGAAATTATATTTTCTTGGTATTTTGGTACCACTAGAATTATTGATTAAAAGTGGCAATCTGATGAAAGGGAGCTGAGGGGAGGAGGTGCTGTAGTGAAGATGGGACCAATGTGCTGAAAAGGTTCAGACTGGAAAAACAGAAGCAGATCTTGATCTCTTGTACTCTCATGAGCTTAAGAAAACAATTAGAAAAATACTTTTGGAAAACATATTTAGGTGGTTAAATCCCCTTTGAAGTCAGCAGAAATTCAGATATCTGGTTTCTGCCCTCTGAATGTTCCCCAATGGTGTTTCATAGCACTTTCTGACCTTAGTGACAAATACTTCATGATAGTTAAATACTGTGGTGGTAATGGGGAACACACATGGATTTCTGATAGGCCAAACCATGGCCATTTTAGTCTTCTTAGCAACGTCCGTTGATAACAGACAGATCCATCTCTCCCATTTTAAACAACACTCTGGACATTGCTTTGTGGTGGGTAAAAGAACTTAAAATTGTGACAGCCAGGACTGGTCTTTTTCTAGGCTGACCATTCAGCCTTAAGTCAGAAAACTTGACTAAAATTTCACAACGTTTGCCGATCAAAATGACCCTTAGAAACTATTTTCAAAAAGCAATGGTTTTACCATACATTTAACACAGGTGTTGTATAGAAAGAGACGGAGCTTCTACAGTCCCATTATGAGAAAAAAAATCACAGGTCAACTGCTCCCAACGCTGAACAGTGGTCAAGGTCATTAACATGTCTTGAAGGTTACAACAACTGTTCAGAAGTGACAAGGGAGGATATCTCAGCATGCTGATGTAATGCAAAGTTATCACAAGTAGAAATAATATTTAGGCAGGGGAGCTGGGGAAGGAAAGAGTGTGAGTGCCAAGGTTACGCAGATGGCAGAAGCTGTTAATTCAAGGTGGCATAGCAGAGGCGCTTGAGCTGCATGTGATATGTGAGGAGAACAAGTGCAACTCCCGGGATTCCCAAGCAGCTGGAGGTGGAGCTCTGCTGGTAGTAGGCTCTGCCAGGAGGAAGAGAGCCATTAAGCCTGCTGTGGTCCTCTCAACACTTACTATAATGTTTTATTAACCCAGATCCCTGCTATGGAGCAGCAGAACTGTAGGATGTTTCATACATGAACCACTTTCAGATCTCCCCTTTCCCTCACATTTCTCAGATGTTTGGTAGATGTAGGCTCTTGGATGCAGGAGGTTTTGGTATGGAACTAACAGGCCAGTAAACAACTTACACAGAGGTTACAGGACAGCTGTGGCAGAATCTGCCTGTCCTCTAAATGCCTCCATCACACAGACCCACACCAGTTCCCAGTTTACCACTGTATTCCGGAATTCAGAGAATTCTGGGCTCAGTTGAAATACTCTAATTTAATCAAACTACTTGAGAAGAACATAATGGTAGGAGAAGATAGAAGTGTAAGAAACAGCTCTCTGCCTCTTCGTAGGCCAGACACCACTCCAACAGAGAAAAGTTTTATCCCTATAAGCACATAAATTCTGAACACCAGAGAATCATGTCAAGGGATAAAAGCATATCATGTTAGTCATTACTTTTTGCTAATACCAGTATGGTGCTCAGAGATGGTAATGCATGTGATCTGGATATATTTTAGGAAGCAGGTACATGGAACAGGCTTCAGGCATGGTATCAGGATCCCTGAGCTCAGAAATCCATATAGCAGCTCTACTTAGAAGTCTCCATGCAGAACAATCCCACCAGCATGACGTGACAGAAGTGGTCATTAGTTGCACCTCTCAGCAGTGCTGCCAGAGAAATCTTACTCTACCGCCCACAACCTGTATGGTCACTACCAGTTTTCATGTGGTCCACACTCTGCGCCGCTGTGCAAGTGCACAGTCCACCTCACTGTCAACCCAGATTTGGATCAGGAAGACCAAAGACTTGGACTTAGATCCCTCATTCATCATGTGAACTGCCTAATGAGCAGGCTGTTCACTATGTAAGTGTAGATTTCTCATGGGAAGCTGAAATACCCCTTTGCACTGGAGGTAACCACTGTTTCTAACAGAATAAAATGACAAGCTTTCCCTGAGCCTACCTTATTTTTATAAACAATTTCATTTGGAAAAAGTCAGCATTTTTCAGACTTAAAACATTTGTTTAGAAACTTTCCCCTCTATTCTCTTAAATTATGTCCTACTTGTTTTTTTAGTCTCTTAGATGAATGCTTAGACTCTGCTAGTAACAGGTATGACATGTTCTGTCGTATTGTTACAGAGCAGAAGTGCTCTCTACATACAGAAGAAATACTCTCTAAGTAGTGTTGGAAAAGGTTCGGATCTTCAGGAAGTGGTTTTCCCCACCATAGGATAGTTGGCTGAATCATTCCATGGAGGAGTCTACCTCTGTCTTTTCACTACACAGGGAGTCTGACTACATGAGCCCAGTCACAGCTAAAATTAGGGAATCACCTTCAAATTAAATACTAATGACCAGGGCACCATGAGTTCCAAAGTCACTTCATTTGTGATGGAAAAAACTTAATAGATGGTAAAAGCAGGCTATTGCTGATTCAGTCGGCTTCCATCTGATAATCCACAGGTAGAGAGAGGTATTTTTAAAGACAGAAAGCCAGCTAGGACTATTAATCTCTTTTTTTTTTTTTTTTTAATGCTCTTTGATGGCTTTCATGCAATTCTGATCTGAAAAAAAAAAACAGTCCTAGTTACTGACAGTAATACCTTGAAAAATCTAAAATAGCTTCTCAGATGAGTCAGCCCAAAATCGCAGCGCTATTAAATCCCATGTTTTTGATTGGGCCCAATTCAGAAATGTTTAGACCAGATTCTGATACAATTACTAATGTCAAGTAGCACTTCCATGAATAATCAAGCTGGCTGCAATTCAAACGAAATGCTATTTTTAACTATTCGTATATCAAACAGAAAAAAAGAAATCTGAGAGAAAAAAAAACACACAAAAACTCCAAACCTGACCACAAACAGGTCTTACAATGAATCAGTAAAGTTCTATTTCCATTTCAAATTTTCTGATTTCCCTCACTGACTGTTACTTCATGCCTGTGCTTTTCTGAACCCTCTCGTAACGCTGACAGCTTACTGTTCTGGTGAACTTGACCCAAGCTTAAATGATGAATTAGAAGCTTCACATATGCGTCGAAAAAGTTTACCTGATGATGGTCAGCATTTTAACAGGTTTGTGGCTCTTTTTTATTTTTTTTTCCTCTTTTCTGTGAAATCAAAATATAAAACCCATTCCAATGTGTCTAAGGCATGACTTGGTGGGGGTCTGAGCAATCATAACTCCAGCTGGCTGCTACACCAAGGCAGGTGGTCAGCAGACCCCAGCTTCAGGTTTTAAAAGCTATTTTATGTACAGGAAGAAGACTATTAATTAACACCTTTTAGCACAGCAAGTGTCAAGGCAGGAATAAATGCTTTGGCATTTCTTATAACAGCATTACTCATACTCCCTTTGTCTCGTAGATTTGTGCTGTCCCCCTGAAATCAATGCTAGTAGGGAATGGGTTGCACAGAAGAAGCCGATCATCTTGTGATTAAGTCAGGACTTAGTTTTGCCACCCTAATTCATTCTGGGCTACATCTTTTTTGAAAGAAAACTGACTCATTTCCACCATGGCATTTTGGCTAGTAGGTTACTGCTCAACAGAAACACAGAACAGCAGAAAAAGTTCCCCCAAAGGGTCAAGTTATTTGCTGGTGAATCAGTGAAGCTGCATTAGTGTTCAGCTTGTCCAAGGACAATGTCTATTTTCAATTCACTTTACACATCTTTTCTCATGGAACAGAGATCCATATACCAAGAAACCTTTTCAAATGCACTAGTATACCATGATATTATTAATGTTTCATTTGCTTTTCATAACAAGGGAATTGTTTCCTTCAGTCACTGGGGTGTCCTCTAGCACAATCTAAACCTGAAGATTAAAGTGGGTCCTAAACTGCAGGTGTAACAGAGAAAGCTCCTACCTAAGCATCTGCCACAATGACAAACAAGTTACCAAAAAAAAAAAAAAAAAAAGCAGGAGGAATTTAATTTACAATGCATTTTGTGTAAATATTCCTTTGGTTCACATTTTCTAGCCTGGTGCATTATAATCATGGAGCTGTTAGACCTGATTGCATCACTTTGGTGCACTGGGAAAAAATAAAAATCTCTTTATAAGTGCGGGAGCTATGCTGCATAAACTCCCTTCATGCATGACAGACAAGCCTATTTATTTCAGGCTTATGAGTAAGGACTTTACAAATCCACTGCTTGTTCACACCAATACATACATTTTAATTTACATAAAATGATTAGATATGTTTTAGCTGGATTGGGCTGCTGATTCTCTTCAGTAGACCGGGAAGGCTAATTAATTTTTTCTACACTGTGGTCCAACATATCCGGCACCTTGTGCTCAAGCTGCAGTAATTCTACAGCTACTTTTGCACAGGAGTTCCCAATTACTGGGACACTCACTTTTAGAACCAAAAGATACTTTGCTTAGCTTTGAATGCTGGTTACAGCATTGCTTGGTTTGACACAAATAAAATACAGCTTCCTCAGCATCAACTCAAGCAGGCAGGTATCCATAATGTGTTTTTAATGCTTATATATATGTGTCAATTCAGATTTCTAATGACCAGTCTGGCTCGCTGTGTATGCTCAAGCAAGAAAGTGAGCTTGGCTGTAGTCCCTTCCTGAGACACCGGTATGTCCCCATGCATAGAGGGAACACGTTCTTTGCAGACTCTCCTTATTTATCCCCTCTTTCCTCTTCTGGTCCCACTAACCTACTGGCATACATGGCTGGGGCTTATACTGGGCAGCTCTAGGACTAACACAGAAGAGATTTGCCATTATGGTCTCCAGCAGTTGGGTGCAGTGCACTTGCAGCCCAGAAGGCTACACCTGGAGTACTGTGTGCATGTCCGTCCTGATGGAAAAAACCCTGCAGTATCTCAGACATTACGGCTAGGGAAAAAAGGTACCTCAAAACTTGGTTTTGTTCTGTGATTTTTTTCCCTAAGAAGATGGTTAACTTGTTTTCTTGGGCTTGGTTTGCTTTTACTCAGCTTTTAAACGTTGTGTGACGGTAATCCCCATCGCTCAGTTTAGATTTGTTCTGTTTAGCAGTCCGTTTGAGCTCCTCTTCGCTTTTTCGTTTCTAAACAGCTGCTAATTGCGGCTGGGGAGGGCATAACACAGATCCCACCATTAATCAGAGGAGCTTCACTTTAGCGAATGGCATTTTCCAGCTGCGATAATTGCTCCTAACATGGTCACATGAAAAACTGTTTGTGAGCGTCCTCGGTGTCACGAGTTGCGATCAACTGCGTGTTGAGCAAGGTAGCTCATTCTCATGCGACCATTAGGCGATATTCTTTTTGAAAGCTTTGCCAGCGGGCTGTGTCCGGGGAATTACGCTTGAGGACTTGGTGAAACCTTTCTCCTATTAGGGTCTGGGAGAGAGGTACGTGTTTGGGCCAGGGGGCTCTGTTTGGATGACCTTCTATGAGACGCAGAAGAGAACGTCCACACAGATAGCAATTTTTGATGCAGAGAACACATACCAATGGAGGTAACAGGACTGGAGTGTTGCAAGGCATCTGGAGGGAAAAATACCCAAATAGCTGGCATTGCCTAGATGTTGCTTTCCCATCAACTGACAAGAATGATCTCTCCATTTCTATCAGGTTTTTCCCAGCAATGCTTTCTATCTGCCAGAGTTGTGACCCTCCCTCAGCTTCACATTTCCTGACCCAAGAATATTCCCCGTTGACCCTAATCAAAGCTATTTTGAGATGATAACGAATTAGCAAGTCTCCCCAAGAAAAACGACCTATGGTTTATCTGGGTCACCCAACTCCGGGAAAACTGTGACCTCAGCAAACTTTCAGCAACTATTTCAAGAACATGCATTATCTTCATTGCCTTTGTTATCTGAAAAAGGGGGCTGAATCTGGAACATATTTGTTCAGGACACAACCTATGCTGGATGTATTTAGAAATGTCATAGTTTGAATTTAGATAGTTGGTGACCTAATAAGGTAAGAACTTAACCCTTCCCCCCCGGCTCTTTCTCTTCAACTCACCTAATCTCCTTCTGTCACAAGTATTAACTGGTCATTCTCCCAAATATACCAAATAATGTTGTATCTCTTTACGCAAGCCCATAAAGGCAACATTAGGTAAATTTGCCCAGTGCTTGCCCGTTAATATTTGCATTTTAATAGTGTATAACCTACCAAATATCTTAGCTAACAAGACTGTTGTTTGTTTGCTTTCTTGTTTTCTAAGTAGACTAAAATGACCCCTACATGAAGCTTAATTGCAACGGTAAGTTTGGATAAAAATATTGGAAGATATTTAATAGAAAAAAACTATGGGAAAACACTTTATTTCCCTGAATAAATAAAAACAATGACAGTAAGAATCATTTGGACTTTCAGTTTATGGCATGTTGACTTGAAATTTTATGAGTGAACATTCACATATCAAGTTTATGCCCTTTTGCCAAATCCATGAGGAATGCAATCGCCTTTAGCTTACACATTAGCCTCTGAAAAATCTGCATGGATACATGCTGCACAGGAAAGCAGAGTGGACATGCTGTGGATGACACCACCTGCAGTTGCTTCCCCAGTGCCCATGGACACCCTGCACTAGACCAAGAGCTGGGGGCAGGTTTTCCTTCAATTCCCATGCAGAGCTCAAGGCTCAGTTGGCCATACCCTGGGAGAAGAGGAAAATACCCTGACTTGAATGGGGACTGGTGAGGAACTAGGAGAGATGAAGAATAAAAGGCAAAAGGCAGGAGCAGAAAAGCTTAGGGGGAAGGGAGTAGGATCCAGCAGGGTGGATGTACTCCAGGGTAAGGTTGGGTTTCAGCCCACAGGGCTTTAATTTCTACTTTTCCCTGCTGCCGGGGAGATGAGTGGGCTTCAAAACTGGCTTAATACTTCCAGTGATTCATCTAGAAGAGTGTTGCTTGCTACCCTGTGTCCCATTAACAGCAGTGGAGATCTGACAAACTGGGTTGGCACTGATGTGGTCCTGCACAATGGAGTTTCAAGCAGTTCTGCTTATTTAAGACAGAGCAAACTATAGCTCAGTCCCCCCTGCTGCTCTGGGACTGAATCAAGGCTGTGCACTGAATGAAGTGATGGGTTGTGTGATGTCTGCCTTATTTATTTTAAAAATTGGAAGATGATCATGGCCAACCACATTTCCAGAATTTGTGAACTGGCATCTGACTAGCACTGGTCTTACAGCACTGCTTGTTTAAGCAATTATAATGTAATTTCTCCCTTTGCAGTGCACAATATAGTTTGCTGCTCACTAGCCTCGTTAAGAAATATATTGTGAAAGAATGAAAACACCAGATCTGATTTCTAAATGTTATTCTATGGGCCAGCACAGTTACAGCATAGTACCATTCTTTCTTCTGCCAACTGCATTAATTTTTGGCTACCGCTTTTAAGCAGAGCTGCCAAAAAAATGTTTAGATCCTAGGGACATTTGTAAGCCCTGAGGGGCTCCCTTACCTCATTCAATCATCTTTCTCACACATATAGAGATGCACAGTTTTGCTGACTTCAGTGGCACTCATATACCCAGCAAATCATCTCTGTCTGATTCCATCTGAGCAGCTCTGTTTTTATTTATAATAATCCTTGAATTTTCAAGGGAGTATACTAACATTCAGCTAACCCTATTTTTACTAACCCAGATTTAAAGAGAAAGAAGGAATCATTTTTGGAACAGAACACACTCTAAGAAGAAATAACTTAGGATGTTATTTGCCTTATGGATTCATTTAAAAATAGATCTTCTGATATAATTGGTTTTTAAACCTATGTTTTGTAGCAGGTTGGTGTTAAAAAAATAATAAAATACTGACTTATTCAGATAGCAAAAGCAGTTAAGTAAATAGGAATTGTTGTTACCTAAAATAATTAAGTAAAATGCCCTGTAGGTAGCACACCCATGATCAGATGACAGTTACTGGACATGCTAATCTGAATGCACTTCAGTATAAACGGGAGAGAGTCCTGGGACTCATGAATTCCGTAGAAAGTTCCCTTTAACTGCCTACACACATTTCAGCAACAAAAACATCCTGATCTTGTTAGTTTGCTACCAGATTTGATCATGCACGCATATTGGAAGGCAAAAGGGTTCACTGGTCAAGTTTAAAAAAACAGTGTATTAAAAAAACCCTGTATGGCACAAATCGTGATGAAAAAAAGCTTAGCATGTTAGAAGCTGTGCATTTAGAGCATGGTTTTGGCTTATCTTGTCTTGGAAATGCAAGGACTAATGTTATCAGGTGATTTCAAACACAAGTTCGCAGCATCACAGTATCTAAGAAATTAAGTGCATCCGGTGAAAAGCTACTGCAAGCAGCCAGAGCAACGTGGTGCGAATGTGGAGAGATGTTCACTGAGAGAAGAGGAGGATTCTTGCCCCAGCAGTACAGTGAAATACACAGGTCCTTACCTTCAGGGAAGCAATCTTCAGGCTCCATCAGCTCCTCAGCAAACTCAGGGATCTGCTCCAGCAGTTCTGCAGGATTTGTCAAATCCACTGTGCTGCCTTCAGAGAGACTGATTTCATCAAGCTTGTTGTCAACAAGAGCAAAGATGAGGAAAACAAATTGATCAATTGCCCCGAAGGAAGTAGCTGAGTTTTTATTCCACTAACTGATATCCCAGCTAAAGCCACCACAACAGAGACATCGCCATGCATTTCACACGGTGCCCAATCCTCGAGTGACAGCTCTGCCTACCCTGCGGTGAACTAACAGTTGACCCATCAACAAGAACAACAACAAAAGTTAAACATAAAATGTACTTTTTAAAGGAAAAAAAGATGTAAACCATAAAAAGATTGTGAACAGCCACTGAATATTAATGGTAGGCGGAAGCTTGGAATGACTGAACCACTCATGATTTTAAGGCTTGCATGTCCTGAAGGCTCACACCACCAGAAGTGGGGACACAGCTCCTGAAGGATGAATTTGAGGACTTGTATTGGGTTCCTGTCTCTGGGGTCTCATTCCTGAGGCTCCTCACTCTCAGTTGATGGGTGAAATCTGGACCTTGTCAGCCAGGACCATGCTCTGCACTGAGATGAGTTAAGTCCCTCTGTCACCAGGGCCACAGGCACATATTCGTGAGAGGGCTCTTCCAGCTGCCTCATCCCAGGGCACCACAGGATGTGGCCCCTAGCCTTTTGACCACACATTTCTGGTCCCAACGTGATGTAGAAAAAGGGACATGTGGCTTTTGAAGGCCTTTCAGAGGCTGTATCGCTTTCCTGAAATATTTGACACCACCACCTTAGGTGTGCTGTTTAAATTCAGCGTTTCTCAAATCATCCTCTGGAAAACAGGGACAAGAATAATCCTGTTCCCTGAAGCATTGGTTCTCTTATCTATTTAGAGCAGGAATCCTCAAGTAGATCTGGATAAAAATTTCTGGGAAATAGATTATTTTCAAAAATTGTTTTAAAGTCTATGCAAGAAATTGGGTTGAATACAGCAAAGGAGCTTGATAAAAAGCTTATGTTGTAGTTGGAAATTTGGCTGAATTTGATATTAAGAGATATGATGCATGTTAAAATAAGTCACCCAAATACAAAATTGAAATTTCATTTCTGGTCAAAATTTTCTTTTAACAGAATTAAAGCATTTTATTTAGAATAAAATGGGATTTTCCCACTTAATTTATTTTACTAACCAAAATGAAACATTTCTGTTTTGTATTAATTCAAAATTATATCTTACTCAATTACTCAGCCTGGTTACTAAAGTGAAAGATCCAATATTTGCCAGCCCTGATCACAATTTGTTTCTGCCTGCATTAGAGCACTACTAGGCACAAGTGGGTAACAGTAGAGCTTGTATCTTCTATGTGTTGTAGCTGGTATCAGGAGAGTTGGGTCATTTGTTAACTGCCTTATTCTGTTCTCTCAGTGCTTACTGAAATATTTTTGTGCTTTATCTTATAATAGTATTGTCTCCATTTTGGAAAAATAAAGACAATTATACTTACCCGTGCTTTTAACAACCCGTGAGATAGTTATATGAGACATAGCACGTACGCATAAAAAATTATTTTCATGAGGATGATGGTGATGGGGTTAGAGAACAGGTACAGCTTTATCTATTTATTATTAATGTGAAAATGGGCCCTCTGTTTTCCGGTACACACAGTCAATGCAAAATTTATAGCTGAATTCAGAGAAATGCTGAACCTGGGGTAAATTGGGCAAGATTAAACATTACAGCAATGCTTGCAAGCAGGCATGGAAGCTACTTGTTTGTAATTAGCTGTAGCATCCAGAAGATCATATTCTTGACTAGTGTTTTTAATGCTCTACTCAAAAAAGGACTGCGAACAATCAAGAAGAGACCTTTTAGAAAGACAGTCAGAACAGTAAGCACGGGTCAGAGACATGGATAAAGCTTCTAAAAAAAAAAAAAATCCATATTCAGAATGCAGTTGCTGTACGGAGCCCATTTTCTACAGACTGCCAACGGTATACGATGTTGGAAAAAAATGTCATGCCAAGTTTTAGCACAGTCAGAACTTTCTGATACTTTTCATTAGGGAATGCCTTTAGTCATTATCTGTTCTGTTATGAAGATGTCAAAACACGCATCATTGAAATAGTCCTAAATCATATACAGCTGTAGCATGTAGAAAATAGGGGTTCCAATGAGAAAAGCCTTGTTGAATATAATTCCTACCAACAGACAGAAATCAAAGAAAACTGTGAAACAACATCAGCTTGATAGCATTGTCAATGAGAGAGCTGTATTTAGCAGAGACAGGTTAGGAAGTTCACAGAACACAATACAGTGCAATTATAATAGACTACAAGGAAAACATCTTAAAGAATCAAGAATTTTTGAGTTATTTATCAGAAGGTTTTCCAGAAAATATTAGAATCCATCAGCATGAAATGGAGATGGGGGCCATGCAAGACAAAACAGAATTTCTTCTGTGAAGTTTTCAAAAACGAAGAGGCAGCGAACACAGATTCAGAACACTCTAGACAAAGGTTTGAGGGTCTGAACTGGGATAAGAAAAAAAGAGGGAATCATATATATGAGAGAGCAGGGAAAGATTAGGGAAGCTTGTAGGAAAGAAGCAAAGGTTACTCTTTGCCAAAAAGGTTAAAGGGACTGAGAAAATTTTCATGAACCGAGTAATGGAAAGAAAAGAGCTAGAGACATAATAGCAATTGATGAGGGAGATTTAACTAACCAAAATTCAGTTGCCTAAGAAAATAAACTTTTTTTTTAAAATAATCCAACAAGGGGATCAATAAAAAGAGGGGAGAGAGTCTGTTAGAATTAATACAAATGTAAGTACAGAAATATCTAGAAAGCCTGAAACATATGTAAATCAGCAGATCCAGACAAGGTGCATTGTAGGGCATAAAGAGATCCGATACACCCAGTTAACACACCATTAGCAATCAATTGCAAATGCTCATGGAAAACTGGAAACAGCCCAGGAGAGCAGCAGTAGAGTAAACACAACACTGAGTTTAGGGAGGAGGAAAAGGGAATAATCATGGGAATCACAGATCACTAAGCACTTGCTGTAGCCTGTGATTAAAGTAAATTAAATAAAGACTCAGAGGAGAAAAGGAGAGTGCTTTATTGGAGTGAAATGTCATCGAGATGTTAAGGCAGAGAGATGGGTCTCCTGTCTGTTAACTGTACTGTGCATAAACTGGGTGCAAAAAGGACAAAACGACAAAAATGACAATACAGAATCTCCTCTTTCTTTCCTGGAATGAGTAGAGGAGGCATGCGAGGCAGACGCAACAGGATTCATCAGAAGCTCTTTTTGGGAGATCTCCCAGTAGTGCACAAATTCATGAAGCCGAGGTTGGTTTTTAACAAGTTTCTGGGTAGAGTGGCTGTTTTTAATTGCCTGGAAAGGAGTTCCGCACCCATTGCTTGTGTGTCCTAATAGCGGCAAATTGATCTGAATGGGTCTTTCAAAAAGCCTTTAGCAGTAAGATGCTGAGATCTCATTGAAAGTTTGATGTTTGTTCAAGGCTTAACTTCCTCTCTCCCTCACCTGACAAGATCACAGCCTTAATCTATCAAATCGATGTATGATATATAAACCTTATGAAAATATCTGAATGTCTGTCATAGAAAAGATTACTTTTGAAATAAATTGTAACTGGCTTGGATTCACCCATTGCTCCGTGGAGAAAAGCCACCCTAAGGACCCAGATATAACACAAACTCTGTGTTTGTGAGGAGATCTGTAGGGATTAGTCTGCGTTATCTTCACTCAAGAAATGGAAGAGGTACTGACCGATACAATCCTTGTGCTAGCTGATAACATTAAATCAGAGAGACTACTGAAACCGAGGAACCAGAAAGGAAAAAAAGAAGTGAAACATGGAGAGAATATAGTAAAAGGGGGCTCGACTTAAAACAGTAGAAATGAGAGAGTTCCAGGAAAATTTCAATGGAAATCCTGGAAACCTGGAATAACATTAAAAATTTAGAAGTGATTTTGCAAAAGGGATATAACAATGCAGAAAATCTACATGAAAGCATCTTTTCTAGGTAATGAGATGCTATTTTATCTCTTTACATTTCTGTGAAAGTTGTATTGGGAACATTGTGCTTACTTTTTGGCAAAAAAATCTCCAAACAATTGAGGGGGTTGCAAAGAAAGAGGTAAAAAAAGTCAAATAAAGGGCACCGAGATACTAATTTACAAGAAATAATTAAATGAGACTAGCATTTGATTTCAGGGAGTAAGCCAAAAGACAAAAGGAAGCAAACAACAGTCTATTAAATTAAGTGATAGTAATTAATAAAAAGAGAATGACGGATAAAATTGGTACAAGAGAGTAATGAAATGATACTTTGAAAGGGAAAAAAAAATTAAAAAAGGCTGCTTAATAAGGCAACATACTCAGCCATGAGAATTTTTTCCAAACAAGTGAATTGTTTGCTTTGGTAAATACGTTTAAAGGTAGACTCCACAAAGCTGTACAAAATATTTTATGGCACAGCGTTTTGCCAGAGAAATCAACCTTTTTGTACTCTGAGGTCTTATCCACCTGTGACATCAACGGTTTTATTGCTACGGTGTCTTTCTGCTGATTTATATTGGATGAATTTTTAATCATATAATGTATCCTTTCCTGACATCAACAGTGTTTTATTCAGAACGCATTCGATGCTTCCTGTTATTGACTGAATCACTCAAAGCCCTGCCTCTTGGGCATACCAAATCTGTTAAGTTACTTCCTCGCAGTTGCTGGCTTTATTTGGCTAGTCGCAAGTTCTTGGGACATTCATCAAAAAGATGATTAGCATGTCTTTGTGTGTCGGCACAAAGATTACTTCAGAATAGGAGGACTGTAAGTATGTAATATCCACACAAGATCTGGCCCTCAAAAATAGCATCCTTTGGGCTTTGCTCTTTCATGTTGGCATTCATAGCCTCATGTGAACTTCCGTTTGACTTCAAGTCATCCCTGGATTATTGCCATATTCCTCCACCTCTTTCTAAACAGCCACAAATAGAATCAATTATACTCTACTATAGAAAGTTGACATTTGTGTCCCAGGGCCCTTTGAAAGTTGAGGGAGGAAATGGGGATTATTTCTTTATCACGATGTTGCTGAATATATCGAGGCTAGAGTGTTCCTGTTTTATCATGACATTTCATTATAGCACTAACAAAGGACATAGTTTTCCAGCCTCCGTGTTAGGATCACAGGGTTTATCTCAAAAACGTATTTAAACATGAAGGATACTTAATCCCCTGAGAGAAAAATTCCTGGAATAGTCTTCTTATTTCTTCTAGTTATAATGCTTCATCTCATTATTTTAAAGTTTTGGTTACTTTTGGTAAATATAAATATACACTTTTTTTTTTTTTTTCCTCCTGAGATTGGGATGTCAAATATTAGGCATCTTGGATACTAGAAAAAGAAATTCTTTACTGTGGGGGTGGTGAAGCACTGGAACAGGTTGCACAGAGAAGCTGTGGATGCCCCATCCCTGGAAGTGTTCAAGGTCAGGCTGGATGGGGCTTGGAGCAACCTGGTCTGGTGGAGGTGTCCCTGCCCATGGCAGCGGAGTTGGAGCTGGATGATCTTTGAGGTCTCTTCCAACTCTAACCATTCTATGATTCTGTGATTAGAGTTTCTTGCCTTTAAAATTTACCTCCCATTCCTTCTGAAGATGAAGTTCAATGCGCCAAGAAGTATTCTGACAAGGAGGATTGCAACTTAAAGAAATCCTTCACAGCTAGAGGATTTTTGGTTACTGTGTGAAGAATTTAGCTAACCTAAGTGCACAACTTATTACCAGTTACCTTGGGCTCCCTTTATAGTCAACGGAGAGAAACAGGCACTTTAAGAAGATGATTCATCTGACCCAATTTAAATGTTGATTTCGGTCGGTTGGAGATGAGACACATTTACCTAACTACATTGGCTCCAGATCCTCATTGCCTATAAAGGGATCTCAGCTGACAACTGCAGAGGCAGATGTCTACATTTAGTTCAGTAAATTCCACCCCATACGACAATCAGCAGGCCTGGAGAATACAAACTCTGGCTTTGTGAAGGATCTGTTTCCTGGTGTCCTGTCAAGATTTCTCCATGAGACCGCTCCTGCTGGGCACAAACTTGCCACCAGTTTTATAGCAGAATTGGAAGACGTGTGATGCATTTAAACTATGTGATCCTTTCCTTTTCATTAATTCAGTCACCCCAGATTACCACTGGTTCCAATTTCAAAGAGCTATAGAGGTTCCCCAGACTCCCAGGACACCACCCAAACCCTCCAGTTTCTGTTTCCAAAGAGAGGAATCCATCACTCTCTAATGCTAAATCTGAATGAGAAAAAGCCCTAACAAGTCAACAAGTAGGATACAGGGAATTTAAAGCCTGGAGTCACTCATGTATAGTACAAATATGCATATTTTTAGTATTCATGTTTATAAGGACAACAATAACATACAAACTGAAAATAAATGTAAATGTGTACACACGAAGAAAGGACGAGTGAGCTGCACTTTGGCAAATATCAACTGAATGATACCAAGGGTTACTAGTTAGTATCTTCATGTCAGCTACTTAAAACTGTTGCAACTTTCTTGGGTCTGTGTGTTGACCCGAAAAGGAATGGTCACCTGTGACAGTTAGCAGACGCCCTCCAGTGAACTCAAGGTACAGATCTGCCAAGTCAGCAGATGCCATTCTTAGAGCCACTTTCCACTGGGAAAACACACACATATTTGTTCCTAAAATAAGACAGTAACATTACAGACGATTTTGTGATTTTTATTTTTTTTTTTTCCCCAAAGCCTTTTGGAATCCCATCTTAATTTATAAGGCACATTTTCCAAGCTTTCCGATAATTTTTATACCAACTCTTCTTTACAAAGACCATAATACCCACTATGTACTTTCGCTTTCCTACCACTTGACAAACACATATTCTTACAAGCCATAAACCCCACATAAATTGGTGACATGCGCTACATAGATGGTGCAATGGATTGCATGCAGTATCAGGTAGGAAAGTTGTTTCTGTTACCTCTTTTTGCCCTACTGGAGGTGGTGGCTCAGCCTTCAATTGCTTATCCACGTGCAACTCACTTAACTCTTCACAAATCTCAGAGTTCTGACTCCGGACGCCTGGACTTTGGCATCGCTGCCCCCTCAGCTGCAGCTGGTTTTCCTGCTGGAAATAATCCTAGATGGGTTTATTTTCTTTTTCTTTGATAGCATGCTTATTTCTTAAGGAGAACTCCCCAGCTAGAAGAGAAAATAGCCTGGACTATACTTGTCAGGGAACAATATCTCAAGGAAAATGGCAAGAAACAAGATAAAACAAGCTTATGCTGTAACTCTCGTGCTTTAGCATCTGGATATGTCAATATATCTGGATGTAGAAAATGGAAATACAAATAAGCCAACTTTTTTTTTTTTTCTGAGCTGTTGTTGCTGGATAGAAGGAAACTACCTTCCAACCTCTATTTTGAGTCTAGTTTTTGAGACACAAGCTTACTCCAGTGACCTGAGGCACATAGAAAGGTGTTTGCAGTTCAGTGGAATAACTGAGAGGTGTACTCTGAAGTCATGGTGAGACTCAGCATTACGGCTGGAGGAAGGCAGGAGTGCAATACCCAATGCCCTGCTGTGAGTCTGCTGGAAACAGTGTGGGGAAAAACGTACCCAGAGGAGACGAAATACACATTGAAGGAGAGGAACATGCAAAGTCCACAGGAAGAGATAAAAGGTATCTAAAAGTAGATATAGAAAAACTGCAGATAAACACATAAATGTTCACGGCTCCTATTCAACAAAACACTTAAGACTACTTTGCAGTCACTGATGCCAATGAGACTGAACCACAGGTTGAAAGGAGAACACATCCTGAAGCACTTCTCTAAAAAGGGATGGACTCTAGAATCAGAGCAATGATTTTTATTTTTTTTCCCTGCAAACACATCTGACTAGACCCAGTGCTTGCTAGTATGAGTAGTGCTATTCAATTCAGTCACTTCTTCCTGGGGTGACGATCATTGCTGCTGACTTCTCTAGAAGTATTCCTGGGGCTAAGAGAAGAGGGGAGTATATTTGCAGGGTTGGTCCCTACATCTGGAGGCCCAGGTTCTTTGCTGGTGTAAATCAGTGTGGCGTTATTGATTCACCTGAACCAGGGGTTTCTCTGAAAACTCCATAGCTCATCACAGCACAACCATCGTTCATGCCATTACTAACGCTGCTACTAAAATATTAATAAAACTCTAGCTGGTTTTAAAGGGTTGTGCTGAATTGCTTACAGGAGGACTTCCATGCTGAGAAAAAAATTACAAGCATAACAGGATTTCAACAGTAATTATTTAAACCTATTTATCTTTCAC